>JAVQJG010182262.1:0-11596 GCA_036024015.1 Craterocephalus amniculus
CGAGTTGCGCCACAACTGTCTGGGTGAGTAAATGATCATATAGCATGCTACAACATAGGTACAGGTTGGAAAATACCGAAGTTCTCCTTTCAGGCGGTCAGTGCTTCCATGCCAGGGACAGGACATGGGTCCTCACTGTGTCCTCTCAAAGATATAAACACCATGATGCACTTTTCCATATCAGCCTAAAAAACCCATCTGAAAACCCCCCTCAGACCCTAAAAACAGCCATCATAAAGCCACTCCTGAAAAAGAACCACTTAGATCCATCACTCATGAGCAGCTACAGGCCAACATCAGGCCTGCCCTTTCTTAGTGAAGCAGGATAAGGGAGGGCCCAGGCAGGGATTGAACCCACTGCCTACTGGGTGAAAGTCATACACGCTGACAAGTCAGCCAAAGGAATATCTCTGCTATACTGTAGCCAGGTCACATTGTGGATCAGAGGCATAGCGACAGGACCCACACTGTCACATTAGTTAGATTATAGAAAAAGTTGTCTGGCAACAACTACACAACTTCCTGACACTAAATAACTGTTTATGTCTACCAGTCAGGTTTCCGGCCACATCACAGCACTGAGACTAGAGTTAAGCTCTTTAATGACATCTGCTTGAACACAGATAGGGATAACATTTCAGTCCTGGTACTACTGGATCTCAGTGCCTCTTTTGATCGGTCGACCTTAACATCTTGCTAGACCGGCTGAAAAACTGGGATGGACTTTCTGGCACTGCAATCAGCTGTTCGGAGTCCTATGTAAAAGACAGGGACTACTTTATGTCTATAAGTAACTGAGCAAACTAAGACACCCTTTGGAGTTCCCCAAGGTTCCATCCTGGGGTCCCTGCTGTGCAACATTTACATGCTCCCACTTGCTCAAATTATAACCTGCATAAATGGTATGAAGATTTTCAGTCCGTACGGTGCCTGTTGCCTATATTAATAGTATAAAGTCATACTTTTCAAAGTGTCTTAAAAAGAAATCAAATATTACTGGGTGAAATTGGATTATTTCTCACTGCACACCTGACAATCTCTCATGGCACACGAGTAAGCCACAGCACAGTGGTTAAAAAACACTGAGGTACTGTAAGGTAATATTGTGTCTTTTGGAGAAAACTAGAGCCGACAAGTGTCAGTGGTTTTAAAAAAAGCCGGCAAAACCTATGTGCACAGATTATTTCTCTCCGTTTTGCAATCCATACTCATGGATTATTAAACTGAGTATTAATCTGTGCTTTCTGTTTACAATCTTTGGACACACTGATTGCCCAGAGACCTTGGTTGAGTTTGGATGCCACTAATTTGGCTAAGTGGGGTGTTAGCTGCTGTTGGGGCAAATGCTAAACTTTTTTATCTCAGTTTAAAATGCTCTTGCATTAAAACACGGAACTGCTTTTGGTCTTCATATGACAACAGAATAACAGCTGCGAGTTAAAAAGTGAATCAAACCGTGAGCAGTTGCACCGTGAGGTTGCAAAAGGGAAAGCACAGATTACTAATCTGTGTGCATGGATTTCCACTGGCTGTTCTTAAAAAACTCTAACACAAACAATCGATGCTGCTCAGCACTCGTGAACCCTCGGGAACAAGCATTTCACGTTCCTGTGCTTTAATGTGTGGCCCCGGGGAAAAGTAAAAATAAGGGATTTGGACTATTGAATTATGTATTTTCATACTGTTCCAAAACATTTTTCTACAATCTCCTGCCCTGCCATAACTTTCAAAATACTTTGCAATTTGATCTCTTTTTGTACAAATTATTAATGAATTTTATATTTTATTATTATATATTTTCATTTTATTTTACAATTAATTGTTGATCTTTAAAATGCTATATTGCTTTCTTTACTATTTCTTTCCTCCTATTCTTTCTTTCTTTCTTTCTTTTTTAAAAAGGACCTCCTGGTCCTCCATAAGATCGGACTCGCTGGTGGACCAGTTTAGGCCCCCAGACCATATGTTTAAAACCCCTTGTCTAAAGTTTTCTCTTTCACAGTGATTCTGTGTTTCAAAGGATTTTCAAAAAGAAATTGATGCTTAAAAAAGTTACAGCCATAGGTAATTGTATGGGACTTTGTCATATGACTGGCTGACTTTAGGCTGTAACTGCAGCTATTTGGGTGAGAAAAGGATCATGGTTACACCTAAAATACGTTCTGTTGACAACTGAACCATCACTGTCATGGACGCCATTTTTTCCTTCACACGCAGATGCTCTCATGACCACCAGAGGGCGCATGTTGTGTGAATGTCGTGATTCTTGTATCTGCCTGCAGGACAACACAGTCTCAACCATTACCAATAACAAGACAGTGTTAATGATGTTTGTGTGTGTGTGTGCGTGTGTGTGTGTGTAGCTAGGTGACACCAATGGAGGGAATTGTCATGACATGCCAGTTACTATAGAAACCTCAGGTTGGGGCTAGAGTCATGTCTACGTCCTAAGGGGAAACACATATGCAGAGTTGTTTTCCTGTGTGTGAGTGTGTGTGTGTGTTTGATTATGAGTATGTGTGTGCTTTGCAAGCTGAAACATGGCAGACTCTCCTGGGTTGTCTTTGTGTGTCAGTTTGGTCTCCAGGGTTCGTAAGGAAAACAACTGTACTCACCAGCTAAACGATGACAAAACACTGTCTGAGAGATGAAGTATGTGTGTGCGTGTGTGTGTGTGTCTGTGTGTTGTCAGTCCTCTTTGTGTTTTTTCAGGGGAAATGGTTTCTGAAAATCCAGTGATTGTATAACCAGAGAATAGTGATCCCTGGTTATCAAACCACTTATATTAAGTGGATCTTTCTGTAGTAATTTATGACAACTTTTTTTTACTACCCTTTGCCCAGTATGTGTGGTTTCTGCTTCCTGGAGGCTCTCTAACATGTCTGAGGAGAATCATATTGCACACTACATCCACGCTGAAAAAGATCAACCTGAACAAATTAAACTCACACTTCAATTCTTTCATTTCTCACAGGGGCAGTAAGCAGCAGCAGCACCACATGGATAAATCTGAAAACTCAACCACTTCTTTAGAGACTGTGATTAAATCTGATACTCATACCAAAGGATCAGACCAACACAAGGCTGATGTATCTGTATTGCACACTTCATGAACAAGACCAAGTGTTTTTCATTATGGACAATCCCTCCATAAAACACTGGACAAGTTTACAGTATGAGCAGCTTCAGCAACTCATTCTGCCCCGCTGCTGTAAGGAATGATACCGGAAATCCTTCCTACCTTCTGCGGTCTGGCTTGATAACTCCTCTTCCTCTGTCAGAGCCACTATTATACACCTGGTCTAACACTGTTACCTTTTTGCACACACCCAGCACATCGCAATTGATGTATTTGCACATGCTGGCATTTGTATGTGTATGCTTATATGTATTTAGGGTTTCTATTTTAGTTTCTTCCTTCTTATTTACTTTAATGTTTTGGGGGTATTTTAGGCAACTGCTGAGACAACTTATTTTCCCCTCGGGGATGAATAAAGTTATATATCTATTAGAGATTAAAAGCATTACAACAAAGGGCAAAAACAAGCAAAACAGGAAAAGAAAAAATATAAAAAGTTTATTGTTAAACTATGTGTTAATGCTTGACCTGACAAAGGGGAAAAAGTTAGCAGAAAAGAAAGTATAGAATAGAATTGAAAATACTTTATTAATCCCTTTGTAGAGTCCTCGGGGAAATTTGTGTACCACCAGCAATACAACAACAAAACAGAATAAGCACTAAGATAAAATATATACAGGTATAAAGTAAAATAGAGGCAATAAGGTGCAAGAAAGTATAAAATAGAATGCAAAAAATGTAAGTTAAATAAAATCATATATAAAAAGCATTGCGCACAGTTTAGCTGGGACAGATTCTCAGTTCACTTATGCACATATAAGTTATTGCCACTGTTTGTATGAGTTATTGCACAAGTGAATTATCATACATGTGTTGTGTCAAGCGGACTCTACTCCTCCCTCCTTCTCCCCCTCCTGCCTAATGCTGAGTTGTATAGTTTGTTGGCTCAGAGGATAAAAAAGTCTCTGAGCTGGTGGGTCCTACTCTTGGGAAGGAGCAACCTGCTGGTCAGGCTTCTCTGTGCGCTGATGACAGCGAGAAAAGAAAAAGAGGAGGCTATCTCCCTACCGGCCAGTAGAGAGATGAAATAAAGTATTTCATCTCTCTGCCGGCTCGGTGTGCCATTCTGATCACATGGCCCCACCTGGCTATGGGGTTAGGGTTTCGCTTTGGTTGCTGCCGCTATTCCGTTTTGTTTTCCTTTTTACTTTCTGAACACTTCTGATGTTGATGTTTACAAATAACTCTGTCAACATTTATATGTAAAATATGAGAATTTGATAGAAATATTCTTAACAAAAGAAAAAGATTAAACAAATTAACACAAGATGGAAATTAACAGCAACATCTTTACAAACCCGAACAATAAAAAAACAGCTGCTACGAGGAAGAGTTAAGAAAACGTTAAACAAAGCAAACAATCAACTGGGGCACCAGCAGGGAGACAAACTGAAAAACATGAATAACAGCAACAAAGACCACAACAGCAGCCGCACATGTGCTCAGATATAAGCACAGCTATTGGTTGTGGTTGGGTTGGGTCGAGGTTTGATGATACTAGTTTATCTCCTGTTTGTGACCTGATCTTTGCCACATCATCGATCTTTAATTTGAAGTCAGTCTAAAGAAATTCACGCCAAGCTATATTTGCAGTTTTTGTGTGGTTTTAAGAAAACAGAAAAACAACTGAATAAACTTGAATGATTGCTTGTTACCTGAATAGCTACAGTATGTGTGGATGCACTTGTCACCATGGTAACCAGGACAACAGTGAACAGAGATTGTTTTCTGGGATGCTGATGTGTAATTTATATGATCCAGGGTTCAGCGTTAACCCCTTTACCTCATTTAGTTTGTTAATTACTCCTGCTGTGTTTCCCGTGCACTGGTCTAAAGTTAGCCATGGATGAGGTGGGAGGGTGCAGTATAGAAAGAAAAAAGTGAATCTATGGGTTTAATTGTTAGGGTTAGTTGTTGTTTAGAACCTCATTACCTTACATTACTGTCTTATAGGTGACGCTTTTATCCAAAGCAACTTACAATTGAGTTTTACCGGCTGTGCCATCACTGGAGGCAGTGAGGGTAAGGTGTCTTGCTCAAGGACACGACAGGTGACTGAGGTGGGAGTGGTGGGATTCAAACCACCCTTCGAATCACCCTTCACATCACTGAATGACCCACCACCTGAGCCACCAGTCCTCACAAGTCAATGAAATTTTGATTATTTAGGTTGGCATTTGATTCAATTTGATATGGATTTAAATGCTTGGATGTTGATTCAGTAGTAAGTTTGCAGTGCCAACCAAAGCCTGTTGCAGAGTATCTGCATAGTGTTGGTGTGCTGCAGTACTTTAATTCTGGCTGAAACAGCTTACAAAAGACCTAACTTTTGTCTATTTCCTGTGTTTATGATTTACACAGGAATCTAATAAGACCCCAAATATTAAGACTTAAAAGTTGAAGGAGCTGGCTTTATGTTGATGCTTACTTTGATTGTAATTCTGGTGTTGATTGATTTAAGGTGGCCTCTGTCAATACAATGTGAATATCATGCACAGCGTCCCCAAAGGTCAGAGCGGGAATGGATTCAGAGGGTTTGAACTGGGTGGAGGAATATTGTGAATAATTTTTTCCACCCCTAATGATTGTAGTTAAGATATTTGGGAAAACTACTTTGAATCCTTTTCTTTCTTTTTTGATCTTTAAATGTTACCTTGTACATTACAAAAATGTTGGGAAAAATATTTATTAAAAAAAAGAAGCTATTTGGGGAAACATGTTAATTGTGAATGAAAAACTGGGATTCTGCAGTTCTTAAACATCAGACTGAAGTTGGTGGTGTTTTTTATGTGGAATCTCTTATCTTTCACAGATTGTATTATCTCTGACACCTTACACTCCTCGCTTCTCCTCCATCAGTTCTCATAATATGCAGCATTATTCCAATCTGCTGATCAGCTGTGTTGAGTGCTGGTTGGATCCGCTGCAGTAAATATTGCTGAATCAGAAGCTGCCTCAGCATTAAAACCGTCTTTCTGTCCACCTGCTCTCTCCTCCTCTCCTCCTTCCCCCCTAGCTCTCCCTCTGAGCTGTTCTCCAACAGGTCAACAGAAAAATGAGGCTGTTAAATCTAATGAGAGATAAAATGATTCATATCTACAAAAATAAACAGATTATTAACGTGTCATATGCAATAAGCTAAGATGGAAGCCCTTTCTGGTTCTGGTGGAGGCTTTCCTCTCCACTGTTTCCTCATGCAGCCAGAGGACTGAATAAAATAGGAGATTTGATGTTTGTGCCTGCCCTGCACCTGTAAACTGTCCATCTGTTATGAATTCATCTCAACAATCAGATCTACTCACACAATATGGAACAAACTGTGCAAAGACAGCAAAGACTCATGGGAAATGTGCACTCAGTAGCAATTTAACATTTTAGAGGTAAAGATAGCCTAATAAAGACTTGCATTAGATGATGTTCTTAAGATTTAATTCTTCCAAAATAACTAGATCGATTAACTAAAATAAAAGAGAAAGAAACAAGAAAAAACAAATCAACAAGAGAAACTTTGAGACATTTTAGTTTCAATGATTAGAAAATTGATATAAACATTTTTACTTTTACCTTCAATCAATAGAAACCTTTCTCTATCATTAATTTTTTTATTCACAAAATAAATAAAATGAAAGTATTTTCAAAAGTAAACTGTTACTAAGATCCTAAGTAAGAGTCAAATTACAAAGATGCATATATACATTATCCCAAATGTGTTGGGAAGCCAACAGCATTAAATTTTCATGTCCTCATATCATTTCCACCCATTCAACTGAAATAAACAACAATATTCAACATTTTGTTATCCAAAGTTCTTCTGACTTAGATTTGGTTCTATCGATTCAATACAATTTATTAAAACCAATGTTTTATGTTGAAGTGTAGTTTTAATAAAGGAACATATCAGTGCAGCGTTATCACTTGGTGGTCCGTGTGAGATTCCAGGAGCAGAGACCGGAGTGATCAGCAGCCGTGATGGAGGTCCTGAGGTGAAGCAGCCTCAATGTTCAGAGGCTTTCTGATCATTAGAGGTCCTGTCACAGCCTTTTGTTAGAGCTCAGTCTTTTAGTACCCAGGGTGGGCTGGACGTCTTCATCACCAATCTGTCTGCTGGGGTGAGGAGTCCTCCCTCCCTCAGATGAGATTATTCTCGTCTACTGTGGGTTATTGTTACCTGAAACAACCTGAAAATGGTGGATTAGTTTGATTAGAAGAGGAAGATGTGAAGAGAAGCTGGAATGCTGCTGATCATCATTTAACTGGTGTCTGCATTCTTAGAGTTCAGAAATCAGATGTTTATTAAACCCATGAAGAAAAGCTTTTTATTAATGTGTCCAGAGAACAGAACAGCTTTACATCTGATACTGTGGAGTTGTTTCTAAATAAATGGAGCTGAACTGTGGCCCACTTTTCATCCTGTCTCCTGTAAAACAGCGTGTTAATCTGTGTTTCCGCCTGCACCAGAAACATATAGTTCCTATTTGGTCATTTTTAATCTTTACTGCACGTCTTCCTGAACAAATCCCCATCATTTTGTTAATGAAGTCTCCATCACAGTGATGAAGGATTAAGTGTAAATGTGTGTGTGTGTGTGTGCGCTGGGTGACAGGCCTGCATTTCTACCCAAGCCATTAATTATCACACTGTGAAATGTAACAGCACAGAAGGTTTTCTGCTGTTTAACACATTACAATCATTTATTTTCTTAATGTGACAAAGTAAACATTTCTCAGTTTTATCATTTATTTGGTTTTTTAACATTTTAGATAACCAGTTAAACAGATTTTAATACAAATGAAATGAAATGATCTCAGTTTTCAGTTGTAGAGAAGATGATGATGATGATGATGATGATGATGATGATGATGATGATGATGATGATGATGATGATGGTGATAATGTTGATGATGACGACGATGGTGATAACAATGATGATGATGATGATGATGATGAAGAGGATCGGGCAGTTCTCTGCGTGCTGATGATCTGTTTATTGCTGTAGTCAGACTCAGTCTACACTTCGGTGGAGTTTAAAGCCATGAATTTGGTGATGATGATGATGGCGATGAAGCATCCACAGCCAGGCAGCTCAGAGCTGAACAGGTTATTGTTCTTTAACTTACTCCCTGCTTGTCCAGAGGAGCTGAGTGTTTGCTCTGGCATTCAGGCTGAGGAGAAGACAGTAAACAGCGGCACACGTTATTTGTGGTAAATGTTGATCTAAGTCGGCCGAATCAGCCGGCTGCAGCACATCCAGGACGGCCCACGTCTTCCACTCAGCAGCTCTGACAACCATTCAGTTTGCTAAGTCAGCGTTAAGCTCCCGTCGTTCTGAGTCAAGCTGAACTCTTGACTGAGAATCCCGACTGGAATTCTTTCCATTCTGTCCGTCATTCATCCCCAGCAACAACAAACGGAGGCAGCGCAGTGGGCTGCAGGTAGAGGATCTCCGCTGCTGAAAGGCCTCCCAGACCTGCTCTGGGGTTGCATTTAGATCTGCTGCAGCTGCATTCAGATGAACTGAGCCGTGTTAAGATGTTGGGCTGCAGCACTGAAGCAGCATTGAGAAGCACTGAGGGTGAATTGAGATGTTTTGAGCCATATTGAAATTGTACTGAAGCTGTATTGGGGCTGTATTGAGATGTATCAGAGCACAGCTAATTGAAGCTGAGCAGCAGAGAATGTCCAGCTTTGTATCGGGACAGGATTGTCCATGCTGCTGCAGCACAGCTTTGTGCTCTGAAGGGATCCTTCATGCTATTGTGGTGTAAGGAGATTGTCCACAGAGGAGGGTAAGAAGAAGAGAAAAGCCATGAGGAGAAGGAGCACTCGAGCTGCCAGAGGTGATGTAAGTCTGTCTGACTGTGTGTTGTCTGTCTGAGCTGGATGCCCCAGTAGGAGAGCTTGGCCGGGATTAAATGTGTCCAGTGTGTGGCCCAGATCAGCCTCTCTGCTCCATACGTGGATCAGTTTGACCTCTACATTTGATGTGCAGAGCAGCCTGACCCTGCTTTTGTCCCAAAGAAAAGCTTCTAATACTGAGAGCAAAGGCCTTAACAAGACTCCACTCAGGAGATGGGCTGACATGCCGAACCTCTCCCTGATGTTCCCCCGAATCGCTCTGACCCACCAGGTGTCGGTCAGACTACATTTCATGTTTGCTTTGACTTTTACCAAAATGTTGAATTAACTGCCTGCAAAATAAACTTCTGTCTGAGTTCCTTCACTGATCCATGCATGTTTTCTCTTCAGCTCTTGGGATATTTTTTGTATGTGTCTTCTTTTAAATAAATGATGTGATTTTTAACTACTGATCCTCATAAAACAGATAAATCTGTATTTTCCTGGTTAAATGAAGGTTGAATCCAATATATATTCCCTCAGACATGTTGGACGATGCTGGAATATTCAGCATTAGCAAAGGATCTTATTAGTAAAGCAGCTGAACTCCTCTGAGCTGAAAAGGTCCAAGATGTCCATAAAAGCCGAACCACAGGGAAACATATTGGTTATTGTACGTGCAGACTGAATTAAATCTGAATCTCTGACATCATGCTTCCATCCTGATAAATCTGTCCGTTGGTGAGATGCTTTCCAAAGTTTCGGGAACAGCCCATGGATTGCATGGCAGGGATGGACAGGTACCTTCCCAAATCCAGTGTGTTAATGTAGAGTGAATAATTAATTAATTGATTCAGGAGCGCTTTGGGTGCCTTGCAGAGTGCTGCAGATATCTGACACATTCTTATTGATTTAATTTAGTGTAAATTCTTTCTCTCTTTTATGAGAAAAAAATATTAGCAATTCTTGAATCCAGAAGAACCGGTTTAGCTTCTCTTGTTTTAAGTTCTCTCAAAGTGACAGAAACCCTGATAGAAACATTGACGGGATGGTTTGGAATTTTTTTTATTTTTATCAAGGGACTTGTAGCGATTGTTTCAGCACTCCTGTTAAGATATTTTTCACTTGTCAGGAGCCTCTAAATATTTTCTCTTATTTCAGGAAATCTTACCAAGTGTAATTGTTTTACTGTACTGAAACTTCAAGTTTGATATAAAGATGGCTCATTTTTGCAGTTAAAACAAAGCAAATAATCATTGAGAGCACATAGAGAACAAATATGAACAACATCAGCAGCAGGTATTTCAAAACTTAAATGAAGCTGCTGAGGATTAAACCCGCAGGACAGCTGTACGTGTGTCAGTGAACGAGTGTGTGTTCCCTTTGGGTCAAATATTACAGAACTTTAACATTATTAATTCGCTGAGAGAGCGAATGATTGTTCTGGAGGGATTTCCTCACTGATGAAATAATTATCTGCAACAAGTGGCAGGTCTTTATTTAGTTGTTATCAAAGCCTGCAGAGCGGCACATCTCATTACGGACAGAGTTATTTATGAAGGCTGCATGTACAGAGGTGTTAGAAAAGAGCTCAGCTCGGCGAAATAAAGACGTCAGAGAGAATCAGATTTTCAGCTGATTCCCATCTGCTCACTGGTTTCATTTCAGGTGGCCTTCATCTCTTTGTCCATTCTGTCCATCCGTCTCTTTATGTGTGTGTGAAAAGGCTGACACGGCTCCATCCTGCTGCCATTACCATGCTAATGTATTTCATTAGGATGTAAATGATCAACATAATGATGATTTTTAATTAGAATGTAAATGGTGATTATTTGTATAAAGATATCACCAGCTGTGGGAGAGAAGTGTGACAGCGAGCTGTTGTCTCCACTTACTGAATGGATGGATGGATGCTCTGTCATTCATCTACCAGCAACGTTCATTCCCCTGTTTCAGCTCTTCCTGCTGAAACACACACACACACACACACACACACACACACACACACACCCTCAGACACACACGCACACACGCACACACAACTCTGTTCTGAACTCAGGGATTTTTGCTGCTGATTTATCTGTCACAAATACAAACAACTCCAGCTGTGCATGAGTTCACTCATCTCAGACAATAAAGCAAAACAGAGGAAGATGCTATCATTACTGTTTTATTTATTCTGTTGTCTAACTGAAAAACATGTTAGGACAGGAAGATGCCAACAAAACATATGTGGAGGTGTAATAAATTAGTGGTGTGGTGTGTGTTTCAGGTATTGAAACTGAGGTCATAGTTCAGTTTGAATTTGATGACGGGAACACATCTGTCAAATGTTGGAACAGGGGCAACAAAAGGCTGGAAAAGTCACTGGTACAAATAAAAGGAACAGCAGGACCATTTGACATGTAATTAGGATAACTGGCAGCAGTGTGACCGGGTATTAAATGAGCATTTCACAGAGGCAGAGCCTCTCAAAGGTTTTGCGCTTTACAGTATGTTGAGAAACAACCAACCAACCAACCATTTTCTGAACCGCTTAATCCAAGTGGGTCGCGGGTGTGCTGGAGCCTATCCCAGCTGTCAAGGGGCGAGAGGCGGGGTACACCCTGGACAGTTCGCCAG
>JAVQJG010182327.1:0-11417 GCA_036024015.1 Craterocephalus amniculus
CTCCATCTGTTTGGTTTGTGCCAGTTGCCCCCTTTCAATTACCCAGCATGCCTTGCACACTCAGAAAAATGAGGCTTTTTAGTGAGTGTTGTGAAAAAGAGACAGATGGACAATCATAAAGTACAGATAAAGATGTAAGGAGGGGACAACAGGTGCCACAATCATCTTCTCACTCACTAAAATGTATATTTAAGCTCTTCAGGTTGTGTAGGAAAGAGATAAAAAACTGACAATTGGAAAAAATTAACCATAATATCTTCAGATTTCTAAGGTCTTATCAATGTGTTTCCACTATTCAATGTCTCCCTTATTATTAGGGATGTGCATAACTTAATCTGACACAAAGATGATTTTGGTTTTTAAAGGCGACTTTGTTGGACGAGAGTTTTATCTCATTGAAACATGGTGCTGTTTACAATGACAACAGAATAGAAAAAGTTAATTGTGAGAAACTGAATGTTGCAAGTCAATGAAACTGCGTGAGTTCTCACCAGGTACTCCGGCTTCCTCCCACTGTCCAAAGACATGCATGTGAGGTTAATTGGACACTCTAAATTCTCCCTAGGAGTGAGTGTGTGTGAGAGTGGTTGTCTGTCCCTCTATATATGGCCCTGCAACAGGCTGGCGACATGTCAGGGTGTACCCTGACTCACGCCTGCAAATAGCTGGGATTGGCTCCAGCCCACCCGCGACCCAATTGGATTAAGTGGTACAGAAAATGAATGACTGAATGAATGCATGGCTGTGAATGATTTTGCAACAAGCTCAAGTAATAAACACCACACACCTCTTCTAGTTACAGCAAAGTCGCGCGTTGGCTTTACCACTGCTGGGTTAGGTGAAAGGAATTAACCCTGAAGTTTAACAACTGCCAGATTCTCACTTATATAACATTGCATAACATCCAGACTGAAAGTAAGAAACATACGCACATGAGCTCAAAATGGAGTACACAAAAAAAGATTCACATTTATAAAACCATTCATAAGCACACTTGAGGGCAATTTTCCCTGTGCACGGTAAATCACAGATCAGTCGCATAGCCCTGAACTCACCCAAACCCTGACTTCAATGGTCAATACAAAGCAGGACATGTATACTGTTGCATATGAAGGAGTATGCTGATCAAAGAAGAAATCTCAAGGGTTTATCCTTCTAATAAATTTCAAATCATGGCAACAAACTAGAAAAAAAAAGACAAGAAATTGTTCAGACACAGAAACTGAAGTGCTCCTTGGAAAGGTGGAGGCGAGAAAATATTTTGTTTGGTGGCCACAGCAGTTGAGTCATAAAACAAGAGCGCTGCAGCAACGTGTTGCATGTATAGTGTATCCTGAACATGGAACATGGTGAAAGTTAGTGTGTCATATCTAACAGCTATATCAAAGTAAAAATCTTTATTGTATAATAATATGTAATAGTATAACTTTTATTTCAAATGCTGCATCTTCACCGCAGTAGGCCAGGAGGGAGACAGTGCTTCCAACCTTACCAAGCTGATTGTATCAGTCAATAATATTCTTTAAATATACAGTATTCTGATATTAAAAGGTGTTTATGGAATACTTCTGGCTCACTACAAAAGACAGGACAGATGGTAATGCTGATTTGAATGTTTATGACAATCTAGATCTATTGATGTTTGGGTTGAAGTGAAATTAAATGTGTAAAGAGTATGATACAGTCTATGTGTAATTCAAAACCTCTTTCCCAGCATCGTCAATTTCCATTGTCTCCAAAATATCCGGACACATCGCCCAGAAGTT
Source organism: Craterocephalus amniculus (assembly GCA_036024015.1). Lineage (NCBI taxonomy): Eukaryota > Metazoa > Chordata > Actinopteri > Atheriniformes > Atherinidae > Craterocephalus > Craterocephalus amniculus. The sequence goes on from JAVQJG010182327.1 coordinate 1,767, forward strand.
ATGTGCAGGTGTGCACATCTTCCCGCCCTGAAGGTTACTAAGAGTTACAGAAATGTTGCTTCAGGAGCAAAAAGACCAGACTAAAAGACAAAAGGAAAATAACTCATGTAGTTGTTGTAGAACGCTCCTATGGGCGATACACTGTTGAAACTGGAACACCTCTGAGTGAACCACTCCCTGTATAGTTCAGGGTCTGTCTTGAAATTTACATGTCAAAATGGATCAAAGATAACCTAAACATGAAGGATCCATTGACTAGTCTTACTTTTGTGAGCAGCAGTACTGATCAGAATGGTTATCCACACTCACAAACACAAAAATAATCCATCTTTAAAAAAAAAAAAACTGGGGTTGTGTGAAGTGCTTAAGTAGTCTCTATTTTACCTACAGTAGACAAAAAATAGATTTGCATCAAAATTAAAAGTATAATTAAAGTTTAATTTGAGATTCAGCATTTTATTAATTTACACGCTAGAAAAAAAAGGCTGAAACCACATAATTCATGAATGTCACTCTAAGCTATAGACCACTTTGAACACTGAATATGTGCTAAATCTGTGCCATTGATCCATCAAACCAATTGCAGCTTTCATGTGACTTTCCATTACTAAGAACATTAACATATACCTCTTTTAAAAGAAATTAAATTCTATTGAATAAAGCTATGAGTCACATTTTGACTAGAAATCGAAAGGATTTTGTCCCCATGGCCACTTTATACCTCCCGTATGCTAAGACAGTATTAAGCACTGCCACTGCTCCCTGGTGAAATGCAACCACTGTCTTGTCAATCAAACACCAATATAGTATTTCTTATTGCCGTGAGAGGGATAAAAACTGAGCAAGTTAAGGAAAAAGGACAAGTGAAAAAGGGAAAATGAATTCAACAATGCCTGATTTGCAGGTGATTTTTGAAGAAAATCCAATAATCAGTCCAATATTGCTTAACAGATCAATCAAGTCACTGTCCAAAGCACCCTAACATCTTTGATTAATCTATCCCCATCTGAACAGTAGAAATATAAGGGTTAAATGCTAAGGGCTAGCTTAATGGGTATGCAATCTCAACCCGCAGGTGAGTCATAGTCAGTACAGTACCATTAAGATGGTTGCTGAGAACAGCATAAATTCAAAGTTTCAACACCGGGTGGCCTGCAGTGTAAATCCCCATAAATCCTTTTTTGGTCATTAAGATATTCCTTGGAGTAAATGGGCTAAAACGGCACAGCTCCTTCGTTGTTCTTTTGTAGAGTTTGACAGTGTTGATTAACGTGCAGTGGTTTCCATTCTGCTGACTCCTTCTGGGACGAGGATCCTTTCCCCACCTCGTTTTAATAGGAGGGCAGAAGATAAAGGGCTCCACCTGGTTAAACACTGCCGAAAAACATAAGATGAGTTAATGAGAGCTGCATGGCCCAGGCCTCCAGAACGGATCATGGGAAAAATGCTCTTTATTTTGGCTACTGTAGTTTACAGCTCAGCCTGCAAAAAGGATAGGTCAACAGCAGCAAGAAAATAATGGTTTAAAAAAAAATCAGACATGCAGATATTAAAAGGCTGGGAAACAAAGCCAAGGTGCATGTTAGCATGACATAAATGAACATGTGCACACACACACACACAAGAACTAATTGGCATGATGTAATGCACAAAAGATAGGAAAAAAGAGAAAATAAATTCTGACATCATTTCAGCCTCGCAGCATGCTTCTCCTGTCTCTGCTCAGCTGCTGTAAGTAGGGCACATCAATTTTTCACACTGCCTCTGTCTCTCACTCAGTCTATTGCTGTGACCGCAGCACCTGTATATATAGGCCTTGCTACTTGGTCCTGTCATACATTGTCCTGCCCATCACTTCCCGATAGCCCTCACATCTTTTCTCTCCTCTGTTCCCACGTGGTTTGTTTTGGAACACTTCTCCATCCATCCACTTTACTTTCTCTGTAATTCCTGTTCTAGGAGCAACGTCTCTTTTACAGTAGCCTGCAATCCATCCTCTGATGCATGCAATATGTAATAATCACGAGAGAGGAAAACTAACAGATGTATGCATGGCATGCAGGAGGAAATCTGCAGAAACAAAAAGATACCACAGATGTTCCATGTTGCAAGGACTCACCCTAATCTATAGGCAAATAAGGTTTGCTGATTTGCATTTCTTGTACCATTGCAGATGCATTAAAAAAATAACTGCACAACTCAGACGGCAAAACTCTGTGGAACAAGTTTGCTCCGCACAGTCTCAAAGCTTTGAAAATATTATTTTCGCATATTACATTTGATCTTCTCTATCATTATCCACCGCTTTCTGCATACAGAAGATTGAGCATCAACCAAACACATCAAGTGGAAAAACAAATGCACACTTTTTGAAAGACATCACAAAGTTGAATTTAAATGAAATACCCAGATTAAATCCCTGTATCCATGAAGCTCATTAGATGCTGTGGGTCTCCACAAAGTGAATCAACAGATATTCCTACTGTATCTGAAATCCAACTGTTTTCTGACCACAAAATGTTACACAGCTTATACTAAACAGGGACAACGACTCATCTAACCCTCAGAGCCCAAGAGTCACACCAGTGACATATGATAATTGTTGCTATATAAAGTTATATTTCCTTATGTGCTTGTATGGGCCACCACCCTCAGCTTTGCTTTGACATCCTGTACCACACAGAACAAGTTCAATCCTTTTCTTGGGAGTTGGACTCCACTTACATCTTAGTTCCATTGAATAAACACTTATTAACAACAGCTAAATAAAAATAGGGGTGAACCATGATGTGTACACATGATGACCCCCTCAACATTTCTTCCTACCCCCTCACAAAAGCATTCCTTGAGCCGGCCTTGTTTAGAGAACTTATGGCCCAACACTTGGCCGCATCCATAAGGTGCTCCCCCTAACCTATATCCATGCTGGCATCTGACATCTGGACCACATCTGGCCCATACAACACTTTCCATGGCTAAAACTGAGCCATGAGTGCCAAAAGTAGCCGAGATTAGGCCCAAATGTGCCTCCTATCTAGGGTCTTGCTTCAGAAAAAATACAAAACAAACACAAAAAGTGCAGCTGTATGTTTCAAAACTATAATACACAAGCAAATGACTGACACCACTGGGCATTTCGAATTTTAAGCTAGTATGTAGAAGGTGATATACAGACACTCAAAGGAGTAAAAGGTCTCACTTTAAAGCATTTTTCAATATTCCCTCAAAGTAATTTCTATATGTTTCATTTCATGGTTATTGCATTGTTTTGAATCTTTTGAATCTTTGCGACTGTTATTCACAGTCACATTTAGTGTTATATTATATTTGATGAAAATAGAAGAACAACATAAAAAAATCTATGAAAGCAATCCATAACAGGTCAGAAGTCAAATCACTGCTATCACTTGTGGGAATTGGCTTTAATATACCCTCTTGTTGGTAATACAAGGTCCTCTTGAGTCATAATCTAAGTTAACAGGCTGGCAGCTGCTCCTTTTTGCTGACAAACGTTTCAGTGAGACTGACCTGAAATGCATCATAGTTCATTTTACAAAAAGCCTATTTTACAAAAACCATTATCCCAATACAATAATATCAGAGCACATATCGGAGCCCATATCAAATGATATACTTTGATTTACTTCAACATGAAAACTAAAATATCTGGAATATGAAAAGTGGCCAATGAAAAGGGAAATGTTTCACATTAACATTTTGGAGAAGACAGGGCATTGGGAAAAAGGAAGTCAATTTAACTTAAGGTTATTCATTTGTGAGTGAAGTCAAGGAGAAAATGCAACAGATTAACTTTCTTTTAACCATATAGACCTCAACATTAAAACACACAAGGGTGCTGATGGGCCATTTGGAAAGACACCTAGAAAAAGAAATCAGCTGCTGCAAATACAGTATGTGCATACATGCATTCGCCAGGAGCTGTCACTTTGCCAGCAACAGTCTGCAAAAATGACAGCTATAAAAAAGCTTAAGCTGAAAAAATAAAGGAGTATGGAGAGGTTTAAGTGTGTCTTCAGAGAGATAATCCATTTGTAAACCACGCTGTGGGCTAGGGACAGGACCCAGCACACAGTGACAGACGGCAAAGAGGAGTCAGGGATAACACTTGGCCGTGAATTCGCAAACAGAGAGGAGGGGTTGAAAATAAGAAATAGAATAGCAGAGCAAGACAAACAGGGAGAGAAGACTGAGTGGAGACGATCAAGTGATAAGACAGATGGAGGGTGTAAACACAGGAGACATGAAAAGAAGAGAGTGGAAAAAGAAAACTGAGTACAGTGGCAAGAGATAAAACTAGGAAGATCGTGCAGAGAGAAATCGACAAGCAAAGATTAGCTGGGGGCCTTGAGATATTGTATAAGGCAATAAAACAAGTAGGCATGACAAGGAAGCCAGAGGGAGCAGGGAGGGCAAAAGGGCAAATGAAATGAAGGGGGGCGTGGAGGCAGCTTTGAATCTTAAAGACACTGGCATATATGTGTATAAGAAAGTACAAAAGAAAAAAAGGAGCAGAATGGGATGCAATGAAGGTAGAAAAAAGAAAACTATCTATGGACTAAAAGAGAATGGGATACAATGAGAAATGATAGAGACATGAAAGGGCAGTAGAGCGGCAGAAATCAATTCCCTCTGGGGGTCACAGGATCGGGGCAGCGAAGTGCAAATGCTAAATCATAAACACTCAGTAGGCTATAGCCGCAACGCAAGCCATCAATTTGTCCTGGATGTGCAGGGAAAAATATCCTAGTCGCTTCCCTATCACTATTTCTCACATGAATGGAGCTGCTGTTACCTCACTGCGTGTGTAGGCAGGAGAGCCAACTCCTCAGAAGGCCGACATCGACATTATTTCGTGCTGCCCTCAAGACTTTTCCACAGCAATTGCAAGCAGACTTTTACATTTTTTTTTTTTTTTAAGTTTTTCTATCTCAATAAGTCGGGGGTGTTTTTATCTTGTATCATTTTAAGCCATTTCACCGGTAGTTGTACATTTTAAGTTTAGTCATTAAAATACACACCATCTGGTTACTTCGGAGAAAACTTGCTAAACTGTATCTTTCACGAAAGGCTACAATAAAGTACACACATTGTTATTAGGAGGATGGCTTCACACAATTACAAAGAGAAAGAATTGACAGCATTTTATCAAATCTTTATAAAAAAAAATCATATTTCTTAATCACAAAGTATTAAATTGTTGTGCAACTTCAAATTCTGATCTTCCATCCTTTCGCCTGTCTAATTTGTTCGTGAGATGTGTTTCAAACAGGCTTGTGGTAGGAGAGGCTTACATTTTTCTATTATTAAAGAGAGGGTAACAACCCTCAGGAGTTTTAAATGGCATTTCAAGGAATCTGAGATCACAACACATTTTGGTAGTGTAAAGAAACACCTTTTTCTTTTATGGCCAGAGTACTGAGTCTATTATCGACTGACAACCAGTCACTGCTTGTTACTTGACTACTGCAGTACCAGATGAAATGTGTCCCAGAGAACCTGTAGTTTGTCACTGTAGTCAATCCTCCTAGAAGAAAGCCTTTTCATTTTTTTAGGTCAATTAGTTTAACAATAGCCTGCAGTGTTAAAGCAGATCTGTGTAACTCTGGGTTTGTTTACCATGCAGTGCGCACCCTAAAGCTGTAGGGGGAGCTCCATAGAGTAAAAAGGTGACAGACAAATAAGAATGTTGTAAAGCAGAGGCAACTTTTGGTTTATTTTGAACAGGCAACGGCAAGTTACCATGGCTTCAAAGGCATGGAGTAAAGCAGTATAAAAGCAAAAAACTAATCACAGATGAAATATGCATATCTGTCCAAACGGATTTACAACCTGTTGTATAGCGGTAGTATCATTTATCGTGAGACTTCCAGACGAAAACAAACACGAGCGTCAGTGGGCAAAACTGCAAGCGCGATTTCTGGTATATGGAGACCCCCTTGGAGGAGGAAATGTCAGCTTTTTCATCAGAACGGGTCAGTCAAGCAAAATAATTACTTCCAAGCAGCTTTATGACTATGACATTGTTGCATAGAGCCTCTTTAATTGACTCTTACGGATATATCTCATCTTGCAAAACATCTCAAAACTCCAGTGCCTTATAAGTAACTGGAGGAAGTTTGATGGCCTTTAATCTTTATGAGGTTTGGTGGCCTTTATGACCATGTAAACGCCTAACTCCAAATTAAAATGACAGTTCTAAATTAACCTTAATTCTGAAGCAAGTGGTTTATTCTGATTTTAAATCCAAACTGAATAATTCCCTGATCATGTATACATTTATTCTGGCCGTCCGAAGCAAGCGCTGGACCTGAGCCTGGGCAGCAGCCTAAGCAGTGAGACCCAGACTTCCCTCTCCCTGGCCGCCTCAGCCAGCTCATTCTGGGTTATCCTAAGGCATTCCCAGGCCACCTGAGGGATATCAGCCCTCCAGTGTGTCCAGGAGACAACCTGACCAGATGCTCGAGCCACCTTATCTGGCTCTTCTCGATGCGGAGGAGCAGCGGCTCTACTCTGAGACACTCCTGGATGACCGAGCTTCTCACCCTATCTCTAAGGGAGAGCCCGGCCACCCTACTCATTTCGCAATCTCGTTCTGTCGGTAACTACACGGAGCTCGTGACCATAGTGAAAGACCGTAGATCGATCAGTAAATCAAATGCTTCGTCTTTTGGCTAAACTCCTTCTTCACCATGACAGACGTATGCAGAGCCCACATCACTGCAGACGCCGCACCGATCCGCCTATAGATCTACCACTCTATCCTTCTGTCACCCATGAACAAGACCCGGAGATACTTAAACTCTGCCACATGGGGCAGGACCCCACCCTTGACCTAGAGAGAATACTCTACCTTTTTCTGGCTGAGGACCACTGTCCTGGACCTGTACATCACATCCCTGTCTAATCAAGAACCCCTTCCCAACCCCCAGATCTTGAGCGCTATTGCATCAAGGCGATTAAACATGTTTTCGATCTAAACCTCAATTCGGAATTATTATTAGCATGTACACGCAAGAGGAATACTTACGAATAGTGTAAAATTATGTCTGACTGATAGTTTAGGTGGATCCAGACAAGTTGAAGTAAAAATTGAGACAGTGAACTATTCAGGCAACAATTGGAGCTCATATTAGGATCAATACAGCTAAAAGACTGACAGGTTATTAAGGGTGCAGCAACCTGACTCTGTGGTGACTTCCCATCTTTCAGCACCAAAGTAGCCCAAAGCATAAAGAAGAGACTTTGGGACAAGTCAAGTCAAGCTCAGCCAAGGCTTAAACCTCATACTACATCTGTAGAAACCCAAGTGTGGCAACTCAAAGACGCTTCCAAGTCTGACAGAGCATAAGACACAGTGCCAGGAAGAAAGGGATAAACTGTCCAGAACAGGCTTTCTGTGCCTGCACAGACTTACCTTGGGAGACTCAGGGCTATCGTGGTTTCCAAAGAAGCTTCTGTCAGGCACCGATGAAAGGGTTTGAATCTTTTGTGACTGAGAGAGCATATGCAAAAAGTCTATGGTTTCACCTCAAAATGGATTCATAGGAGAACTTAGTTATACATGCGTGAAGCACATACGTTTCCTTTGAGTTTTGTTTAAAGATAAATAAAAAAATGTAACAATGATCACCATTGACAGATGATCAACCTGCCATGATGGCTACATGGTGGTTTCTTCTTTCTATACATAAAACTACTGATATTGAAACACATAATTACAAATGCTCATTCATTACAGTATTTACTATGAAATTAAAACAAATGTAGAAAGAAAAAAATCGCTAAAACACTGTGTCTCACTACATGCTTGTGGGTTTCTTGCTTCTTGTTTAAACACACCGTTTGGGGAAAGGAGCAATAGACAAATGGGGCTGCATATCTTGTGTCCACCAAAGAAAATGAAATTCATCTTGACTGGATGTGTTGTGTTCTTTTGTACCTAATGGGCTTAGATTGGTCTTGAGAGGATTGGGAGCAATAAAACTTCAGAGTTCTGAAGGTTTAATTTCACTGATAATATCACCTTGCCAGCTTGAGCCAAGACTTTATCCCTCAGCACAGATGTGAATCAAACTCCTCACTCTCTTCCCTTCTGTCTTGTCTTGAAGCACTGCTGCTGTGTGTAAGTTTGCATTCAGTAGTATCTAAGCGTAGCCTTTCATGCTTCTTTTTTATTGTTATTCTCACATGTTCTTTCACATAAAGATGCACACACACATACCAAACACTCATGAACATGTCTTGCCAGCAGGGTTGTCATTAATAAAATTCCAGAGCCAGTGTTGAGGAACACTCCCCACAATCACGCCATGCAATTTCTGACACACTTGGTCTCATAATGGCTGGTTTTCATTCATGCCGCTAGGTTGTTTTCCTTACGTCTGTCTGTTCTCTATTGCCATTATTTCTCATAGACTCTGCCCTCAACTGGCTTCCTCAAAGCCTCTCTAATTGCATTGGGGATCGGCCTTTAAAGGGTTGCTATGGTGACCGGTAGAGCCATCACTGTGCCACATGCCTTGCTTTAGCTAAGGCTTGATCGTTTGCAATCTCTCTCGCGTTCCCTCTTTTATGTGTCAGTGTACTTCCTACCTCATCTGTACTTTTCCACCTCATGCCATTCACCCCTTAATCATTTCCTATTTTTCCATGTAGCTTGGTGGAAGCAAAGGAGGCCTCCTAGAGGATGAGTGATCTGCAGATGTGGGAGGGGAACATCTTGCCAATAAACACTTGACGTGCAAGCAGGCATGCGCATGCATACGCACTCCCACATGCAAACCCCAATCCGCCCCCCCCAAACACACACATGGCTTTGAAAGCAATCCTGCTGTGTTGGCTGGTGGTGCAGTGTCGGGGATTCAAAGGAAGCCCAATAAAAGTGTTGTGTTAGTATCATCACAGCTGGTCAGCAAAGCTGCCTGACAGCTTTCACTATGTGAAGGCAACACTGTCAGTCAAAGAAAACTTCGCCACACTTCCCATAATCAATGAATGGGATTGGTAAACAGTAACAGCAGGATAAACAAGGACTTCTTCTTGGTGATGGATCCGAAATTAATTCCAAAAATCACCCAATAGAAATGTTTGCTCACATGTCCAATGTGTAGTGCACAACTCAGGCTTCAAAACTGTAAGATAACAACATATTGTATAGGTGAAAAACAACTATACAATAGTTGTTAAAAAAACTGAGTTGTTAAAAAACAACTCAGTTTTTTGTTGAGTAGCACCGGAGAACCACAATTGTGTATATTTTTATTATCTGAACGCAACCATCTTTCTTCCCCTATCTCCTACTGCTAACAATTGCCACATTAGCATCAACGTCATAATGCAACTGGAGCGGAAACGTCATTGGCAGTCTGTTGGGAGCTGTATCCCAGTAGGACTGAAAATGAAAGGAGGGATGAAAACTTACCTGCCGTTTTAAGGCATTTGCATGAATTTGTCTGTGGCTCATCATACTTATTTTTTTAATTTGTTATGAAATCATGTTGAACTATTGTGAACTAGTGTGTGGTGCTATTTTCATGTCAGCTTCATTGAGAGTTGAAACTGTTTGAAGGAATCACAGCTGGAAAAAAAACTTACATGAATATAACAATTTTACAGCAACAGATAGATAGA
>JAVQJG010182329.1:0-12263 GCA_036024015.1 Craterocephalus amniculus
CTATCTCTAAGGGAGAGCCCGGCCACCCTGCGGAGGAAGCTCATTTCGGCCGCTTGTACCCGCGACCTCGTTCTTTCGGTCACTACCCAGAGCTCGTGACCATAGGTGAGGGTAGGAAAGTAGATCGATCGGTAAATCGAGAGATTCCCCGTCTGGTTCAGCTCCCTCTTCACCCCGATGGCCCGCATCACTGCTGACGCCGCACCGATCCGCCTATCCATCTCCCGCTCCATCCTTCCCTCACTCTTGAACAAGACCCCAAGACAATTGAACTCCACCTGGGGCAGGACCCAAACCCCAACCTTTAGAGGAAAAACCACTTTCTTCCGGATGAGGACCAAGGTCTCCGATTTGATGCTGACTCTCATCCCAACTGCTTCACACTTGGCTGAGAATCGCTCCAGTGAGAGCTGGAGATCATGGCCCAATGAAGCCAACAAGGTGCGTTGGCACAAACAGTCAGGATCTGTGTCCCCACCCAAAGGCGGAGGGAGGCTACCCTCCCGTCCACCGGGGTAAACCCCAATACACCCGCACCAAGCCGGGGGGCAACCAATATGCCCGCTTGGCGCCTACCGCGAGCAACTCCAGAGTGGAAGAAGGTCCAGCCCCTCTCGAGGACACGGGTTGTAGAGCTTAAAGCTGTGCGTTGAGGTGAGTCCGACTATATCTAGCCGGAACCGCTCAACTTCACCGCCAGGATCCCCATGGATTAGAGCCTGGCCACCAGGGCTCACCCCCATGCCCCGCCCCAGGCCTGGCTCCAGGAGGGGGCACCAGCGAATCGCGTAAACCCCCTCAACCATGAAAATGTGGCAGTCCAAGGAGGGGTTTTTTATTTTTATAGCCCAAGAACAACAGTTCTACACAAGATAAAGAATCAAACATTGGAAAGAATCTGCAAAACATAAAGTCAAATATTCCAGCAAGATACATTTGTTAAGCATTAAAGGAAAGTCAAAAATAATAGTCGAATAGCTGTAAGCTGCAAGCAGATTTGAGATAATGAAGGAGTATATAACATTACGGCTGCAGCTTCATGTCTGCTTAGAACAATCCGAAATTTCCTGATCAAAGTAAGATCTATATAGTCTGACTACATGAAGCTGACATGCCACTCATCTCCTGATTGTCCGATATTTTAGAACAACACAAGGCCAAAAGTTTTTCTATGAAACCTTTCCTGATGAAAATGTATAAAATCAAGTCTGCAAGAGGGCTGATATTAATCAGGATGAAAGACGTTGCATGGAAAATCTGGTTTTTTCTGGCTTCTTCTACCAAGGACCAGATGATGCTGGGCAGGAACAGCAGGGTGTAAATCAGCAGCACCACAACCAGAACGGCAACAATTCTTCGTTTTTCGTCAGCAGGGACGCTGCGAGCTGCAGACAGGGCTTTAATGGCTCCTAACAGGGAGAAGATGAACATGGGGAAGGGCAGGAGGAAGTAGATTACAAAAATAGTTTCTGTGATTTCAAAATCAGCGTCGAAATATAAAGGGAGGACGTAAACAAGAGGAAGGATCCAGACTACGACACAAAATACCACAGAGGTCTTGATGTTTCGTCTGAATCTGTACCACAGCGGCTGAGTGATCATCAGATACCTGCAATTCACACACAAATCAGAAATGTTTTCATTTAATGGTCAGACACAGACATAGTTAGCAGATAGATACAGTAAATCCTTATTCACCTTTCTAGTGAGATCACCACCATGAATCCAACACTAGCTAAAACACCAAAAAAGTAGATGAAGTAGATGGAATCATGTGTTTTTCTAGCCTTCCATGCAGCCAGACAGCAGAGCTGGACCAGGTCAGAGACCAGCAGGTTGATGATGTAGACTGGAGTAGCCTGATCTTTTCCCACCTGCAGGAAAACAGTGATAGATGTAAATAAATAAACTTGAAGTATTTCATGACATTTAGCTCTTAATGTTTCGATGTCCTATTAATGAATAACAAATGAGCAATTTATGTAACAGGCATTCTGGTGAGCTCCCCCAGGGGCCAGAGATGATCTTCGGTTGAAGAAGGTACCTCTAGCTTCTAAACTTATCCTAGGGGCCCGAAACTTGTAACTTCCAACAACAGTGTTGTAAAATTAAACAGTTTTTCTTGCATCCTCAGACACGTTTTCACTTCCTTACTTCGTTCAGCCATTACAAACTTCAGATGGAAGAGGAAGAGCATGGATCCCAAAGCAGAGCCCTCTGTGAATATGGTGGGGAGGCATACAGCAAAGTGCTGCAGATCGCATGATCCATGAGAGAGGGATCCGCTGCTGCAAAGTTACAATGTCTGGTTTCTGAAGACAGCAGCCCCCTCGGAGCGCTGACACGGCTCAGACAGGGTAAACTGATCCAACAATTGATCCATTATTACTCCTATTAGGTTGATATTTGGGTCAGAAGTTACACATATATCCATTTAATGATTTTATTGTGATTTTTGCTAGTTGTTTATGCCTGTATGTTGAGGGTTACCCATGTGATTGAGAGGGTAGCCTCTCTCCACCTACAAGTAGAAATTGACCCTAATTAAACAGAGGTTTGTGCTTAAAACATGTGAACTTGATAAAGGGTTAAAAAGCATGCTGAAGCTTATTTACTAACCCGGCTCCCGTAAAACCAGCAAAATAGCCCGGCGATGCAATTTGCACTTTTACCTTGAAAGAATATACAGTGTGGGCATTTCTGCCAGAACGTGGAACATTCCTGCAGGATTTGATGCAAATTTATTAGCTTTGCTTGCCAATGTGATTTATTAAATGAAATGATTCTCTGGTTCTTTTAGTGTGTATATTTACATTCTGAAAGGTCTGCGTTAGCTGGCTCAGATGTCACGAATGGGAAGGGAAAACAGACCAATACTGCAGGACACACATCTGATTCAGAATATTTTTTCCTGAGAGGTGGGAGGTTATGTTAAAACTCCTGTAACAAAATTTTTTGATATGAACAGATCATATGTTTGAATGTTAAAATCACAAAGTTATTTAGACAAAAGCCAAAAGGAAGCTCATTTATATTGTTTATGTCAATAAGTATAATACCATTAAAAGAGCATGTTTCAGTTTTTGCACATGCCTACGACCGGCTCCACAGTTTCATGTCCCGCCAGGGTCTCTGCTCCTGCAGAGAGAGGAATCTCCTCTGTCAGTCCCCCACATGTCTTTTTTTGTAAGGAGTTTTATGAGCTTTTCTTATTTCTCCATCTAATATCTTTCAATATCTCCTTAACCTCATCTGGTGTTTTTCCCACTGGTTTTATGCATAAGATGTCTTTGCTATATTTCTATTTGTCTCTTCCACTAATATTTGAATCTCCATTTGTTTACTGCTTTCTTGCTCTCCTTATACACAGTGAATCAATTGTGCCTGCTAAATCCTCATATAGAAGAGGATATTGATGTTGTTGGTGCCAACCGACACGTTTTAGATGTATGCTGGATAAATGGTCCAATCCGTTGAGCGTTTATATGATAGATAGATTTAATTCAATTTTATCTTAGACTTGCACAGTTCTACTAGTTCTGCAGAAGGAGGCTTTTCTTTTCTTATTTTAAACTTTTTGACCGTTAAACTATTTCAGTTTACAACAAAAATGTATCCATTTCCTCTCTTGTGGTTCAAGTGCAGAAACAATCAAAATGATCATTTATGTGGTTACTTTTCCTGCTGATCCAAAAGGACAAATCCAAGGATAAGGTGTCTACATGGTGCATTTTTATACTGCTTAGAAGCTAAGTCAGATCAAAAGTGCTCCATGCAAACACACCAGATGGCAAGGTTAGGGACGGATAATAATTTGATGTATCATGAGGTTCACAACTGAACTGAGACGAAATTTCAATCCCTAAATCAGAACATATCAGGAACAACACATTAATTATACTGAAAGAAAAAAAAGCTGATACACACCAGAGAATAAACTGCAGCGATGGCCACCAGAGTCAGAGGAAGTCCGGAACAAATGACGATCCATTCCACCACATTTCCGATCCAATTTATAATATAGACATGATCATCATTGTTGAAGCTGATGTTGTAATTGTAGCGTTCCTCAGAGGTGTTGTAGATGTTCGATTCTTCCATCTTTCAATGTGAAACCTGGTGGACAGATGAGGTTGTGTCAAACAGAAGTGTTGGTCATTTGTTGTTCTGACATTTTTAACATTATTCAGTTTTACAATAAAACCTTTGATGTGTTTATTCACAATATCTTTACAAACTGCCATTGAAGTAAAATCTTGTTTATGAACAAACCACATTACTGAATTGGTTCTCCTGGGTCTCAGTGCTGCCTTCGATACAGTAGACCACCAGATTGTATTACACATACTGAGAAGTCTGGTGGGCCTCTTAGGTATTTCACGATTCTTCTATTTCACGATTAACAATGTTTCACAAGCTTGGATGCACGTTCCTCAGGAATGCAGTAAATGAAATGTGGGGTTCAGCTAAGTTCAAATTTAACACTTAAAACATTTTAAAATGTACATGTTGCAACAGTGGTGCTAATGCATGCTTTATTTCCACTAGATTAGTTAATTTAACACGGAAAGGATGAGAACAGGGTGATAGCAACACATTACACCCGTTTTAAGATAGCTGCATTGGCTCCCCATGGTTCTTTTAGTTCCTTGAGGTCACCTAACTAGGGGGTGGTGGCGGTCCCCTGGGTGTGATTGTGGGGTGCATGGGTCATAGGGGCTCTTCGGGGGCCCCAGGTAACAGTTGGAAGATGCGCTGCTGGCGAAATAATCACCCCTGAGGTTCTTTTCCCTCTGGACCTCCATCTCCATCCTTTCCATCCCATGTTTCTCATTGTACACACAGGTAGGGTTGGAGGAGGTGTGCATACCAGCAGCCCTGCTTGCTTCACCCAGCAGAAACCCTTTGCTGTACATGTGTTGGGGATGGTTGGTGGGGCACGGTGTGGCGATGAGCGCTCAGCTCATGGATCTTTCACTGAAGATAGGTACATGTCTGAGTCAATGCGTGAAAGGGGAGAGAAGGGTTGGAAGGGACGGACTGAGAGGTGTGAAGGAGGAAGGTGGAGGGTTGGAGAAAGGTAGGTGCGTGGTCTGAGTGTTTGAATGTGTGTACTGTAGATGGATGGTGGGAAGGCAGGATTGTGTGTGAGCGGGTTTGTGTCTTCAGAGAAATGTGAGGGAGAGGGTGGGCGATATTACAAAAATATTATGTCAAGTTCTTTTTGTTAAAATAACGACTTTGTCACAACAGGGTTACTGTGCGTCCTGGAAAACCTGAAAAATGATTGACCAATTTTCCTGTCATGGAAAACACATGGAAAATGAGGGGGAAAGTGGAATGCCCTGGAAAAGCTTGAGTTGTCCTTGAAAAAGATTTTTCCTCCCTCTGCTTCTCTCTCCCCTGCGTGTGAAGCAAATAGGTGAAACATTTTACTCATGATGACAATTTCAGCTCACGTTAATGGGCATCATTGAGTTGTAGCTTCTCTGCTTCATCTCGGCTTCTAGCCGCTACAGCTCCCAGCGCAACGATACCAACCAATTCAACTGCATATTCTATCAGAGAAGCTCTGCTAGCCAGTGTCTCCATATGACTTTGTTGCTAGATTTATTGACTTTTCAGACCTAAGTAAGGATTTATTTTCTCTAAAGAAGCACCAAAACTGGCATGTCACCACGAGGCTGTGCACTTTGAGAAGAAATCCAGCTGTAGTTTCAGTAGCGCCGCAGCAATGACGACAGCTTTGAGTCAGTGACGGGTAAGCACGATGGTGGAACGAGCTACCAAACTCGGTCCCATCCTCAGAGACTGTTTCTACCTTTAAGAGCAAACTAAAGACTCATCTCTTTAAAGAGCATGTTCACACATAACATGTCCAGGTGCAGGGTCAACCTGACACAGCACTAACTGCTCTATGACCTTACCATTCGATGGTTCTTTGGTAGTGAATTGCATGTTTTTATCTCTACAGACGATTTGTTAGGCACACACACACACACACACACACACACACACACAAAAAATAAAATGATATTAGCACTTGACATAACTACATTGATGTCCATCAGTCCGCCTGTTGATGATGTATCCTACTCTTTGATTTCCTGCTTGTGTTGTTCTCTCAAATGTAAGTCGCTTTGGTTAAAAGCGACAGTAGTATTAGTAGTAGTAGTTGCACTAGAGGTAACAGGTAGTCCTACTGGGTCATTCCACTCATATTTGACAGCAGAAACAGAAAATATGTGAATGAGAAAAGCTTAATCAGGAATTCAGCTCTATTAAAATACTGTTCATGTGCACAGAGAGATGGGAGCTCTGACATCTCATGCCGTTTTTAGCTAGCTACTTTGCAATGCTATGCAAAGTAATTTAAATATCAGCAGTCATACAACGAAGTGAGGCACACCCCTCAAAAACCGAAGACTCATTTGCACAATATTAGCATAAATTAAGAGGATTTAACATGGCTAACTTAATAAATGGAACAAGCATGAAGTGATCCCCATAAATACATAATAGTAAACACTACTTGAAAGTCAGACTTAAGATTACTAGCAAACAATATTTATGTCTGAGAGTTAGAAATAAATTTATTTCAGGTTCAATATGATACTGTGGCGCTAGCTTGAGATATTACTTAGCAACCCTGAATCTTGTTTCTGAGATGACTAGAGAAACTTAATGCAGTGAAGTCTCTTAAGGTCTGTACAGAACGCATGATATATAGAATATGAAAGTTATTAAAAAGCTAAGGTATGATTCATACCTTAGAGATTTTTATTTTATTTCATCGTTTTTGTGGAGAAAGTACAAGAGAGAAAGAGAGAGAGAGGGAAAACATTAAAGCAATCTGGTTAAATGTACAAAATTCTGTATAAGGTATAATCATATAAGACTTCTCCAAAGTTTGGGGAGGAATTTGTTAGTGTATGTGTGATAACTTAGCAGCTAAAAAAGGTCCTGAAAATGTCCTGGAAAATCATTTTAATAAAGAGTGGGAACTTTGCACGACCTTACATGTTTGAGACTGATTTGAAAGTCTCTGGTCAGTGCAATCAAGCAATTTCTGTATGTAAAACAATCCTAAGGTGGATTTAAAAAAAGAAGTAAATCTAGGCCAAAGAAGCTTTCTGAACAGATTTTAATTTAAATAGTGGCAGTTTTACTAACATGTAGAAAGAATATAAACATACTAAAAGGCCCATTTATGCTTCCTTTTGCAAATAAACAGGCACGTCCATTTCAAACATCCTCATTTGTGGCTGTCCTCATCATGGTTGCACTGTATATGTATGAACCTCATGCTTTCATTTCTTTTATCTGTTGTTGTGGTGGACTGCCACCAGGGGGTAGTGCTGAGTTCATAGTTAAACCTGCGATCCTATGTCTGTTTCAGACGCTCTTTTTTTTGGACACATTTGTTAAAAGAAAGCCTACTAACTGGCAAAATCATTATCCAACAGCAACAGAGGTTTAAACTACCAAAATAAAATGAAAATAAAAAACCATCAGGAGGCATATCCCATCCCTGAGCGTGTCCAGGTGATGGTTCTGGGTTAGGGTTGGGGTTATAGGGTTTAGGGTAATAAAGAGAGACCACAGTCGGTTGTCCTCCTCACTTTGGGATTTTTCATCCATAGAAAAGATGAAAACTGAAGCTTAACTCTGTTTCCTAGCTTAAAACACTATAGCAGAGGAAAGTAGAGATTCCCTTTGACTCTGACATTGTTTTTAAATCAAAGTTTACCAAGTATCAGCCGATAAACTAAACACTGCTTAATGGATTTTTTCTTCATGTTTCTGTGAACGCATCGGGTGCATGGGGTGTGATGGGGGAACTTGACTTGATTGTTGTCAATGAAAGGGGGGCCCAGAAGGAAAAGTTTGGAAACCACTGGTTTCAAGAGTGTAGGGGGATGAGGGTGCGTAGGTTTGAGGATGGTGTGAGGACACGAGTGTAAATGTGGGGATGTACCCATTGAGGTTATGTGGGGGTGAGGGAAGAGGTTGTGTGGATGGGTGTCGGGAGATTAGGGGTGCATGAGGGTGAGTGTGGGTGGAGGGTGGGAGATCAGGGCAGGCCAGGTCCCCCACCTCAGCCATGGGGCTTCAGTGCAGAACCTGGCGTTCTGCACTGAACGGGCCACAGGCTCTTGGTGGTGCCTGTAGCGATGCCCTCTCTGGTCAGTGGTTTGACAGCTCCTAGTGCCGGCGTGTCCCCAAGGTATCGTCAAGCCATTTCCCTTTTCGATGTTTAGCCCCAGTTGTGTTTTTACATTATTTAGAAACTAGAAAGTAGAGTTTTATTTTTAGGCAAATAGGAGCATGTGTGCTTGTGTGTGTTTGTGTGTGATAAATAAATAGAGTATGTGAAAAAGAATATGAAAAGGTGTGTTATTGATGTATACACCAAAAATATTTGTTTTTATGATGTAAAACACTTTGATATGTCTTAATGAATATGTTATACAGAAAAATTTTGATAAACATTTGGGTTAAAAAAGAAAGTAAACAGGTAAAAATTAGGGCTCTTAATGTTTTAAAGTAACACAAATTTTGCATATTCATGTTCATGAATCTGCAGGTCTGTTATCTGCTTTGTAATCTTTATAGTTCAAATGAACATTTTAGCTTTACAGTACAGGCTTTAAACTCCACAGATAACATGCTGTCGAAATTATCTATAAATGTAAAGATAACGTTATAATTACCTTTAAACGCTGTATTCAGTCGTATTATTTCCTTCCTTGCATCGATTTTTCTTTACAAAGTGTGAGATAGGAAATGGTTTCTGTTATTTATATCTGACTGTGAGGAAATTGTGTAAGAGATGCTCACACATACATCATGCAACTTTCATGAGAGTTTAAGATAAAATTATCAGACAAGAATAATGAGGAAGTTTTTCATCAAGCTGTCCTTCAGGAATAAAAATGGGGGAGAATGAATCCACAAAGCTCCAGTTGTGTTTTGCATTTTTTATTTTACTGCAACAGGAATAGCAGGTTCAAAAGAGCAAGAGTCTGCAGTAGTCTAATTATCTAACAAAGGCACCAGATTATCCCAAAAACATAAATGTTATTTTATTGATATTATCAGAAATGCGATGACTGTCAGTGCTGCAAGCTTCCTGTAAAAAACAAAAAACGGAACAAGAAGTTGTCAACAGCAACCTCTCCTGATACGATTCAGTTAACATTACAGTAAATATGTTAAAGGCCAACAGATTAGAGACTGTTCAACTCTGACTGACATGTTGTTGTCCAACAGGAAGAAACATGGGTTCAACATATGATGGGAAATCTTTTACTGTGCTTTTATCCAAGACTGTAAAAGATATTGAATCAGGTGATGTATACATGAATCCCATCACAAGACAGACATGCTGTATGGATCAGGGGACAAAATGAAAACAAAAAAGAGGTGAAAAATGACAAATATTTACAAACTTGGATTTTTCAGGGGATGTTTATATATTATCCCTAGGAATGTAATAATTTTAGAAACCTTCCTGTTTAAGAGACATGACCTTTTACTCAGTGAGTCCGCACATCATGCTGGAATCAACCGGCAATTGTTCTGACTTCACGAGCTAAACAGTATGAATGTAGGATACAGGATAAATGCCTGATAATGCTGAAAAAATCCCTGTTTACCTCTGTGAGCAGTACTAATCAGTCAGTTAATAAATAAACAGATTTAAACAATCCAATGTGCGTTATGTGCTGCAAGCGCATCATACCAAACTGGACTTCTGCCTCTCCAGTCATGGAAATCGCATCAGTAGCTAATCAGTAGCTAATTTATTCTTGTTGACCTCAATCAAACTGATATTTATGTACAAATTTGTTTGTCAGTGTTCATTCACAGAAAAGATGATGACAAAGTTTGATTACTAGCCAAAAGGCACAATGTGGAGCATTTGCACCGGTAGATAACTGCACCCCGCAGGAGTCCAGGCTGTTTATGATTAAAAATAAATGAATAAAAATCTGTAATGTGTACATAGCCTGAGGCTAAATGTCTGGCAAACTAGACCAATCTAATCACAGACAACAGTGGTTTGATCTTTATTTAACTATGCTAACTTTTGTATTCCAGGGTTACTCATTACTTTTTCCCAACAGACAGATCTGTGGCGTGAGAAATGTGGACAACTGTGGGGTGGCTGGAGAGGCAGAGGATTGGTTCGGTTAAATGACACGTGGTCAACTTCCTTAAAAATGTAGCGTACATTGTCTGATACTCTGATGATTAGTTTATTTTAACGTGACTGATGATCACAGGAGTAACACAACCTACAGGGAAACTTGGGGAACATATTATTTAACATGACAAACTTAAGCTTAGTCGCCAATTACCCATCCTCCTTCCTCTCTGGTAAAACCCAGGGGAGGGTCATGACTGAATGAAAATCCTGTTTGACTGCTTATCTCTCACCGGCTACATCAGGTGACCAACATCACCATGGAGACCAAATGAAACAAACCATAAACCAGTGATCATTACCCCAAACTATGAAAACAGCTTCTACAGGGGTAGCCATCTAATTCTTGTGTGTGTAGCTCATCAAATACTCAGTTTGGCAGGTGGAAGTGTTCCATGGTATTGGAATCATTGATCAGTCAGAGTTCATCAGGGTGTGTCTTTTTCTTCTAGTTTTGCAGAATGTAAGTTATGGAGTTTCAAACCCAAGCATCAAGGGAACACTGCCAAACATCAAGTGTGGATGAAACTATGAAAAGCAAATGATGCAAAGTTATGAGGGCAAAAATAAATCTGCCCAGGTTTTTACATAAAATAGAATTTCTGCAGACCTGAGGCATACACGTTTCAGGGCTGTAACAGCAAACCTGATTGAGGGAGAACAGTGCCACACTGGAACCTCTGAAAACGTGAAGACGATAACAGCACGGGTTGTTGATATTTTTACTTTTCAAAACTCAAGTTTCAAGGTTTCAAAACTGTTTTGCCCACAGGTTTTAAGATTTTATGTCACAAGGTTTAGATTTTTTTGAAAACTAATGTGGTGGGAGAACAATGCCATGTTTGAAAATCTGAAAATGTCAACTTTAAAAGAAAAAGGGTGCAACAAGAGGTGTTAATATCTGACTATGTAAGGATGAAACTCTGTAATAGATGTTGAATTGATGAAAAAATAAAAAATACTTACAGAGATTCCAGTATTTTTTTCAGACATTT
Source organism: Craterocephalus amniculus (assembly GCA_036024015.1). Taxonomy (NCBI): domain Eukaryota; kingdom Metazoa; phylum Chordata; class Actinopteri; order Atheriniformes; family Atherinidae; genus Craterocephalus; species Craterocephalus amniculus. The sequence continues at coordinate 11,206 of JAVQJG010182329.1, forward strand.
AAAACATGTTTCAATATTTCAAAAACTTATTTTGAGACTTTCAAAACTTTGCTCAGGTTTTAAATGTTCAAACACTGACTTTCAGGGTTTTCAAAACATTTTATTTCATTTTCAGATTATGGCAGCAGTCTCATCCCATATCTTTGTTAGATTATTGGATTTCTACAGAATCTTTTCATCTGTTGAACCCGTTATTCCTGCTACAGCAGAATAAAGATGCAAAACACAACCGGAGCTTTGTGGATTCATTCTCCACCATTTTTTGTTTCTGCAAGACAGCTTGATGAAAAACTTCTTCACAAGTTTTGTCTTTTGATTTAATCACATAACTACTTGTGAACATCTCTTACCCAACTTCCTTAGGAAATCAGATATAATAATCAGATATAATAATAAATCAGATATACGCGTACCAGACGATCGATGTGAGGGAGGACATATTGATACATTTAAATGTGCAGCATTTAAAGGTAAATATGACTTTATCTTTATGTATAAAGATCATTTAGACAACCTGTAAACTGAGATAATGTTGAAAACTAAATAATGTTAGAAAGATGATCAATAAATGACCATCACTTCTGTTTGAAACGATCTCATCTGTCCAGCAGGTTTCATAATGAAAGATGGAAAAATCATACGTCTACAACACCTCAGTGGAGGAACACTTCAATAATACCATCAGCATAAACAATGATGATCATGTCTATATCATTAATTGGGTCGGATATGTGGTGGTATGGATCATCATTTGTTCCGGACTTCCACTGACTCTTTTGGCCATCGCTGCAGTTTATTCTCTGGTGTGTGTCGGCTTTGCTTTCCTTCAGTTTAATGAATTTGTTGTTCCTGATGTGTTCTGATGTAAAGGGCTGACTTTGTCACAGCTCCTTTAAAAAAAAAAAAACAACATACAATTATTAAATGGATAAATAGTTTTGATTTATGGTCAGAACAGGCAAAGATTTTTAGAATTTAAACTTATGAAATGTTTTAAGCCTCTTTATTTACATGTTTCAATGTTTTCCTGCAGGTGGGAAAAAATCAGGTTGCTCCAG
>JAVQJG010182333.1:0-14563 GCA_036024015.1 Craterocephalus amniculus
TTTACCCTACAACAAAAGTATGGAAAGTGCATCCTAAAACCAAGAAAACAAATTTTCTTAGCTTTTTTTATACATCTGTAGCTCCAGATTAGTAATAAATAAATGTTAAAGTGAAAATAAAACCCAGATGTCTGCAGTGTGAACAGTGTGTAAAGTCTAAATATGAGAAACTGAGCTGTAGACAGCTCTGTGGGCAGGTTAATCTACAGCTCTGTGGACGACAGAGTTCAGCGTCTGAAGAGCTGATTGGCTAACATCCCCACCGCTCAGAGAAAAGCTCGTACTCCTGCACTCATCTATCCCCGCCTTGAAAAACAAAAACACAAAAAAAACAAACAACCCTTCATTCAGAACAGCCAGAGAATGAGAGATGGAGCAGAGTGCATCCAAAACAAAACATTTGGGACACATTTCAGACAGATGGTGGAGGTGGGGGGGTGTGAACAATGAATGAATGAATTATGAAATTCCAAACAGACACATGAAGCAGAGGAGGTCAGAGGGACGCGACTTGTCTCTCATCCACACTGTTGAGAAGGAGAAGCAAGACGTGATGTAATACAAAAAATGAATGCCAGAATTAAAGACGAAGCAATGGAGGACAGGGGTTGGCTGCTTTGGTTTTTCACAAGTTTTGTTTTGGTTTTTTTTTGTTTTGGTTTTTAGTACCAGGCAGGTCCAGGAAGCTGAATGGAATTAGTCAGGTTGATGTTGGTGGTGTTGCTTAGTTTTCCGGCTGTGGGTAGGACGTACTGTTATTGCTTTGTTTCACATTTCTGTTAGAATGGAGAAAAATAAGCAGCAGCAACAATGATGGGCTGGTAAAAAAAAAAAAAAAAAAAAGCACAGAGAAGAGAGAGAAAGTAAAGGGATAGGAGAGAAGAGGCTTGAGAAGGCTGGGCGATATGATTTTACTTCAACTTGCCATCCTGCCACCTTTCAATACGAGAGCAGGCGCCAGTGAGATTGATAGTGTAAAAAATTGGAAATGCCAACCAGTTTACAACACATTTATGCTGAATTTGTTTGTAATAAGTGAAGCAATCTGTGGAAAATGCCGTTTAGTGGAGCCTTTTTTAATCTTTCCACAGATGTTGTTGCACTGTAATTTGGAGTTGGCGTATTTCTGCACAAAATATGCACCAGTCTTCTCCTAAATTAACTTTTCCCCCTTATAACAGTTTAATGAATCTTTATAGATGAGTCCCATTAAGTAAAACATGTCTTGTAGCTGTGCCTGCAACAGATTTGCCCCACGAAAGTATCAATTTCTTTTTTTTTTTTTTTACTTTTCTAAGCTTTACTTCTCTTACTGTTTGCATTTAGGTTACATTTCTACCCATTCATATCTTTGAAACTTTTACTCCTGAAGTAAAGTACAATAAAAGGATGTTGTAGGATTTTAAGCAAGACCCATAAAAGTATCTTATTTTATTCACATCGCCCACCTCCAGGAGTTAGAGAGATGGAGAAGGAGAGAGAGTAACAGAGGTAAAAGGGTCTTTAGCAGCCATATCATGGTGTGCTATCCTACCTGATCCCCTTCAGGAATCTCCTGGATGGAAGGAAGAGGAAGAGGAGCAGGAGGAGGAGGAGGACACATTTACAGGACAGAGAGAAAACACGTCAACAGCTACAGTATGGACACAGCTATGTCAACACACACACAGATACACAAACACTGGCTGACAAATGGTCGTGGTTAACAGGTAAATCTGAATAAGCGGATAAACTGATGGAAATGAGCTGAAAGAAAACTTGGCAAACTTAATTCACCAAAAAATAAACATGATTTTTCCTCATTTTCATACAATTCTCTGGATGTTGGTGTGCTTTTCTCATCGCTTCACATTTGATTTGGAGGAGGACTCCAGATGTGTTGTCAGATCATGCTGCTCCCTTCATTATTTTTCTTTGGAAAATATTGTCTCTTTCATTTGATCAATCTATTTGTGCTTCATTTCATTTCAGCATCTGGCCAATAACAGTCGTTTCTCAGCGGCAGGAGAAAGTAAAGACTTAGAGCTGACCAGTTATAACCAGATCTGGAGCATTTTACAACTTGAAGACATTTTCTCCTTTAATCATTTTAAATCTATAAACCTGTCACTGCAACAAGTTAAATGTCTTTTTTTTTGTTTTATTTTCTCTGTTTTTCTTGTGATTTTCTCCTGCTGGCAGGTTTTAGAGGAGCTTTTTTTATGAGCCAGGACTACTTTGAAGAAGCCGTCTCTGATCTCTTCTGGTAAAATACTGACCAAATGAAAACAAAAGGTTACCTGGACAAATGCATTAATGACCATTTGAATCAGTCATGTGATTATAAAGACTTCTGTAGCAGGCTATACAATGCCATATCTACTTCTAAAACACTTTAAAACAAGAAGGCTGACCAAAATGCTGCCCAATAAAATAAAAGAAACAGGTTAGAAGTATATACCCAAGACAATAAAAACAAACTTTTGTCAGCTTAATCTTTAAAGAAATTTCATGAGCAATAAGTGTGTGTAAATCCATTATAAATGGTAGAAAGAGTAAATCTTAAGATGTGTTGGCTGATTTTTTTGGTACTGAAAGCCAATTCAGACTAAATGTAAAAACGTATCAACCAGTTCTCGAAGTATGCATGCATCTCTTTCAATCAAACTTATAAATATCGTATTTACTTTGGGATATGTAGCATGAAGCTGGAGATACTCCAAAATATCTTGGATTAGTTCCAGGTTCAGATAAATACTAAAAATGCTGCCACGCACAGCTCAAACGCAAGTTTAGGAAACTTTTCTGGGGAAGAAGTTCACACTCCCACATTCCTCAGTAAGAGATTTTCCTGAAACTCTATAAAAGTGAAATTCTGCTACTCAGAAGTAGATCAAGTCTTAAACCCGCAGTGTGTGTTTGTGTGTTTTCTTTCATAACTCCCCAGCTTCCTAAATGCAAGGGGAAGCTGCCTGTGAGCTAAACAAATCAGAGCCAATCCCACTCGGGCAAAAATAAAATATACTTCACACTCTTCCTGCTAAAGTTTGCACAAGTTCAGGATACACAGACTTCACACCACAAGCATTTAACACTGATGGGTAATCACAGACACACAGATAACAATTGTGGAGAAAAGCTGCAACAAACGCACACCTTACAACTGCACGTGCAGTTTGTAAGAGTTAATGCATGAAGATGCTGCCCGTCTGTAATCCAACACATGGATAAGGAGGGGAGAGGCCAAACTAAACTCAGCAGAACACACTGAGACGATGTGGGCATCAAATAAACGATGGGGTCGTTTGGACTGAAAATAGAGTTACTAACCTGGATGACTCCTTCCATCATGCTCACCATCTTGTTGACGATGGCGATGACTTTGTGAGTTCGCTCCGACGGCGACATGTCGGGCCGGTAGGCTTGCGACAGGACGTAGCGGCAGGCCATGTACAGCACGTAGGTGGGGGAGAGTTTGAAGTGGACTGTGGAGCTGTTGGTGTAGTTGATGATGGCGGAGAGGAAGGTGTATTCAGCTGGAGGGAAAAAAGGGTCACATTATTAATTAAAAAAAAAAAAAAAAAAAGGAAAACGTGCTGAACAGTATGAATCTTTACTCTGATATGAATCAGCTTGCTGTGGCTCTCTGTTGCCACTATGGGGCAGTGTCACGACTCTCACTTTATGGTACGGGACATACTGGATTGAAATTAGGACGTCCTCAGCTAAAACAGCAAAATGATGATTTAATAATCTAACTATTAAATTAAACTTTTCTAATTTAATAAGCAAGCAGTTTGGTCCAAAAAAAACACAAACCTCAAAAAATGGGCAGAAAAAAGCATGGATTGTGTTGCTTATTCTATATTCCTTTAATGTGAGTTAATAGGTGAAGCTGTAACCAACAGGGAAACTTTTCTACTTTCATAAATATTCCTTAGATAAGGCAATCTGATCAAAAACTGTTTAAAAGCTCTAAACCTGGTTTCATGGGACTAATGTGTTTATGCTAAACAATGATGATGAATCCACAGAGATACAAGTTCAGATACACGTGTGCTTCTGTTACCAGGTTAAAACGCATTAGTACATCAATGATTTCATCTTCCTTCTCCACAATCATGTGGCAAATATTAAGAGTCATAATTCGTTTAACAATTTCTTCCTGCATAATCCTGCACATTCATTTCTGTGCTCTAAGCACCTCCACTTCAACTCCACTTTATTCTACTTCAAGGCTTGTTTTTAAAGTTTTTCCCCCAATTATAGTACCACAATCACCTCCAGCTAGATAAATCATAGAGAAATGTAGTGATGCAAAGCGTTTTAGATAATTGTGTCTTAAAAGATCTCTTAAGAAAAACAGAGTCAAATTGCAGATCAATGCGTGAAAAAACAAAGTATGCTCCATTCATTAACAGCTTCTAGAACCACAGAACCAACAAACATTTCCACTTTGGAATAGTTTCTTTAAAAAAATCATTATAAATGTCTTTTCAGATTGATGCAAAGCAACAATTCCCCCTCTAAAATCATTGCTGATGTCTTCCATCCCCTCCATTTAAACATTTAAATGCTTCAGAGCAGCAGACCGTCAAACATCTGCTCTCATAGAAGTGCTAACATTGATGAAAATCAACAAATAAAGCCCATTTAAACAGGAGCCCTTTCTTTATCTATCTTATAACACTGTTGTGCTTCGGTTTTATTTCCCTAATTTTAGGATCTGTTAAGGACAAAAGTCCCAATATAGAACTGTACATTCATGAAAGCCATCTCAGAAAGAATCTACCACCTACTCTGCTACCCCATCTTTCATGCAGAAACCAGCGAATCCTACATAAAAAAGATTCTACTTTGAGCTGCAACAAGCAGTGACGAGATGAATTAACTGCGCTGCATGCGATTCATGTGGGACGCACCAGGAAAACTACGTTTTGATGTCAAACTGGTTGCAGCTGCTCTTTCACACCACGACTGCAACCCTCCCACAGCAAACCTGAAGATCAGAGCCCATGCATGTGTGTCGCTGTGCACCACTAACGCACTGTTCCATGAGGCATATGATGTTTTCCCAGTGCATTGTGGGTATATGACTCTCCACCTCTCAATGACTAGCCAAAACCCTGCCCTGCCTGGAAAAACAGATGAGCTCACGCCACACCAAATATAAAGTGTGTTTTGTGCAAACAGGCCCACAAAGAGCCGAAGAAAGTCGATAAACACACGCGTCACAAAGAAAAAGCAAACAGCTACAAAGACTGTGGGTATAACTCATTTTATCTGACATTTTCAGCTCTTTGAAGCTTTATTATAATAAACCCAACACCTTAAACCACTGAATTAATCCAATAAAACTTAACAGAGACACCAAGATTTAAGATGATTGGGCTTCACTGTTCAGATAAAAGGGAGGAAAACCATTAACAATGGATCAAACTACTAATACATACCTGCGTAGAAGGAAAAGACCATTTTATGCCATTCAAGTTGAGATTTATATTTAGTTCAGGCCAATGCCAAATTCCAAATATGAACCACATTGATGCCTCAAAAAGAACTTTTCAGACTCCTCAGTGAAGAACTGCAGGCATAAATAATGTGAGGTGACTGACGTTCATCGTTCGGTCAGTTCAAAGCTGGGTTACATAAGGACATTATTGATTCCCTCTAGTTTCCATGTATTGATTATGTCATTTACACGATGAGCAGAGGCAGACAGAGACGGATAAATACTCACAGTTGTCTCTGAACTCAATGCTGGCTGGTAGAGTCAGCTCCGTCCTCTCTGCAGACATGTCCTGAGACCTGGAGGGACAAAACGAAGACAACGCTGTGAGAGGGGGAAGGACCAGGTAGAGGATGGAGGAAGTGACGAGTCTGACCTGCTGTCCTGCTGCTCTCCTCGGATCATGGGTTTGACCATGCCTCGCTCCATCTCCAGCTTTCCTGAACTCTGCAAACACACACACAAACATTAAATCAGCATTAGAAAAACACAGTTTTTGTCCCGTATACAAGCCCAGATGTGGAAAACCCAACAAAGATCAGTCCGCACATCCAACAAGGCTAACATCCGGCCACCCCACTGACACTGTAGATAAAACATCAAATAGCTTCATCGGCCAATCAGCTCCAGTTCAGGGTCGACTGGAACAACGTCAGGGTGTCAAAACCAGCAGATTTGCAGGAGTTATGTTACCCCAACACCTGTCCTCTGGGAGGTAGAGGTGTTGAACTTTTGCAGGTAACTTAACGAATCACGTGATCGTATGTCAGTCACATCAGTAGACAATCATACCCAGAAGAGTCTATTCACTAGCAGACGCTTACTGGTACTATAATACCTTCTTCCAGATGGAAACCAGCATAGATCTAGGATCATCACTGGTCTATTTAATCAGACAGAATCTATGCATGTTATATCTACGATCAGATGCGGGCCACTGAGTTTCTCTCGGTGCTCTGGTCACAGTGAAGGAGCTAAATGTCTGAATATGGTTTCTGATTACTGCTCATCTCTTCATCTGTATTAATTAATCTGTTAAAGCACCAGCGTGAAGCAGAAAATGCGTTTTCTTTTAAAGTATACGAGTTGTCGCCTGGATTTTTGTGTCTCAGCGGTTTTGTGCTGAGAAGAACAGCAGCATAAGAGAAACCGAGCGACCCGCGGCTGCTTCATCAATTTCTGGCACAAAATCCCAAAAACGTCAAACCTAAATTATTATCTATTACTTTATTTTAGTTTCCCTGATTATTGTTTGTTTTGAGTTGAAAATAAGATAACATACATGGACCGTCCTCCCACTGCGAGCCACATTTATCCGGGGTCAGCTGGGAAATGATAGTCAGACTTCTCTGATGTCTTTTTCTTGTCTGTTAAGACAATCCACTGCTACACAAATGATAAGAATTGCTACATAAACACCCTGCTTCAGACTAATTATTATTCCAAGAAAGCAGAACATTTTCCACGCTAACACTTGCAGGACACTCCACACTAAGCCTGCCGTTTCGCCTACACATGGGGGGCGAGGCAATACATAGTTGCGCGGTTTTTGTGACGGAGTGGCTGATAATACAGCAGTAACAGTGAACCACTGAGAGTGTTTAAAACTACTTGTGGTGTAAAGAGAGTTTGGTTTGTTTTGGGTTTTTTGTCTGCATCCTGACTGGTCGGAGCAGTTTTTAAGAGTCCAACAACATCAGATGACTGGTCAAGCTAAACAAACATTAATCTGAAGCCATTTCATGATTCACTTAGCTGGTGCTGAGCTGAGATCCGTTCCATGGATCAGATCTCAAGACAACACCAGTTCAAGTGAGGGCAGCTCAGCCCAAATGCTCTCACAGGGCTGAGACCACATAAATGCCTTCACCTGGATCTTTTTACGACTTAAATCAGCAGTTACAGCAGAAATGCAGTTTTACACTTTATATTATATAAACATGACATTTCTTCATTAAGATTCAAGCATTTCATTGTAAGAGTATGTTTTATTACTATGTGAACATGTGATACTATGTATATATTTATATTTTCATATTTTAAAAGTCTCACACCCATCTTATTTATGTGTGTTTGCACAATCCACCAAAACCAAACACAGTCCAACAATGAAAGCTTTAATCCAGCATGTTTCATCAAAGATCAGTGCTGGCACAAGTTCAGCAGATTCAGATTTTTCCATCTATGGTGTTATTCTTTACCTTGCTGGTAGGCAACGCCGCTCCGCTGTGGATGTCTCCGTGAAGGTCGAAGGTGGTTTCCGGTACACTGCTGCAGGAAAAATAAACAAAAAATACAGTCAGTCGGCCGATAAAACGAGACGGACACTTCAGCTCAGACTTAATCCAGATGCGCGCACACAAACCTCGACCCGACTCATGGTCAGGGACGCACTGCATGAATGACTCACTTACACATGCAGGAGGAGTTTGCTTTATAAATACGCACACACACGCCTACGTAACCATACGATCGGACACAGAGAAGCCGGAAATCACACAGCAAAGCCAGGGCTGCTTGATCGTCCTCGACTGTGACAGAAGTCCAGTTTAACAGACAGGTTTCTGTGTGAAAGCAGGGCATCGATGTAAAATAAACACAAACACACAAAGCATTTGCACTCAGGGATTGACGGGGACGGCTCCGTCACATACACAATAACCACCCACAGCTAAAGTAGGTTAAATCATTTACAGCGAGGCTACACTTTTATTCCAACCACATATTGATGTTTCTACTGGGATTTCTTTTTTTCATCTAGATAACTTTCACACTGCAACACTGATGCCTTCAAAGACGTTTTATTCATATAACAGATAAGCTGTAAGCAGATGTTTTCAGCTCTTCCTCAGTTTAAAAAGCTGCTGGAAATAAGTGACTTTCCTGTGTCATGTGATCAGCAGAACCAAACAGTCATGTGATTAATATTTTGCTACTTCAGTAGCTCAAACCTGCCGGGAAGTTTCTTTAAGAAGCCTCAGACACAGACGGAGCTTCATTCCTCGTTTATCTCTGGCCCATGCAAGCTAGATACCGACGGCGGTCATGACTGAGTAAGGAAGCAGCAGATGAAAACAGCTGCAGAATAAACCGCGTCTGAGAATCGGCCAAATTGTGGCTGTAATCAGCCTTAATTTCACAAATTGTCTCCCAAAAATGAAGTAGGTATCTGAGCAAGAGCACTGGAAAACAGCCCAGGAAACCACAAAATACACACACACATACACACACTGCAGACGGAGGTGGCACACAGCTGTAAAAATGAGGCCTGGTGTTAATAAAACTCCCATTCCCAGAGCACATTTCATTTATTTTAGCTGCAAGTTTGAAAACAATTCAGCTCCAGAAGCTGCTAAGACGCCATCTGACGAGACAGAAGACTTTCTGGTCCAGGTCTGGATTCATAAAGCATGAATTCATCCGACCAGTAGGAGCTTTTCAGACACTTCCTCAAAAAGACCACAGCGGAGAATGTCTGGGTCCGATGACTGCTCTTCTTAGTTTTTTCTCTGTCATCATCACAGAGGTTTGAATGTAGACCACTTTCCCTTCTGGCTCAGTTCGAAGCCCAGAGAAGTTTACCAGCGCTGTTTGGTCCGCCTCCATGGATAGTCTGGTCTATTTGAAGCAGTGGGAACGCGTATTGGGACTCTAGAAACCATTCAACGGACCAAAGAGAGGAAGTGATGTGACATATGTTATACTGGACAGATTCTGCTTCAGGTTTGAACACCAAAGTAAAAACAAACAGTCAGACTGAATAAATTTCTTGCTGCTTCATTGGCATGAGTGAGCTGGTTTCGGCACTGGCCAATCAATGAGCTGGACTTTATTCTTGGTCAGCAGTTGTTTCAGTGAATATCGCCAGCCCGGCGAGTTGATGCTACTGCATGATGGTGTTCTGGCAAACTGGTCTGTTTGAGGAATGTGGAAGCAAATCAAACCAAAGGAAGGAAATGTTTCCAAATTTCTGTCCCATTCAAAACCAAATCTCGAGCCTGTCCAGGTAAGAATTCACGGTGAACCCTATGTTGATAGAAATGCACTGTCCCATGTTAAATAAATAAAAATAAAAACAAGAATGCACGTAAACTCTGCTGTCTGAAGGGAAACTCCAATGGGGTAAAGGGGACGACCATGTGTGCTTTTCTTGGCAACAAAAAGATTCATTTATCTTCCATTTCCCGCCTTTTCACATTTAGGTTTAGGTTCTCACATGTCCCTTTGCTTCACATTTACTAATTGTTCATCCAGATATTTAGCCATCACAGGTCTAACATTCTTCTTTTCTCCCCATCGCTCTGTTCTGGGTACCGCTGCTTCTTAAACAGCTCCAGTGTTAATGTTCTGAGATGCAGGACTGATATTTCTCTTAAAAGTATCTGCAGAAGTTAAATAAAGTTAATCAAATCAGTAAAAAAAATCCTAAATATGAACAAAAAGCTTTTGAGCGCATTTTTCCTTTCCGGTCTCAGCGTCTGAGAATCTGCGAGTCATGGACCATTACTCTGTTCCAGTTACTTACAGAAATAACCTCCAATCGTAATCACATGTTAGGAAAAACACAGATTAAACAGGACAGGGCAGACAGGATGAAAGATAAACAGCTGTGTTAATACTGGATTAAAACTCTGACTCTCACAGAACAGGAAGCCTAAAAGTACATTAAAACAAAGACCCTAATAACTAAACCAATTTTATTTCAGCAGAGTGTCAAACTTAAATATTAAAGCCCTTATTGTGCTGCAGTCTGATCTCTTATGGAGCTGTAACACAAACCTAAAACTGGACTGCAGTGTTTCCCAGACAGCCAGAGGCCCACCAGTACTGAAAAAGTCTAAATATAAAATACCTACAAGCATCTCTCCTCGTTAGTAAGAATGAAGCTAAGTTCACAGAAGAACAGGAACCCTGCAGGTTTGAGTTTCAGCTCAGCCCACTCGCTGATTACTGCTTCCTCTCTGGGTGGAAGTGCTAATCAAAATCACCTGAAGGGATTTTTCAGCTGGAATGTAAACACACAGCAAAGACTTACAAACTCTGGGCTCTGATGTGGTTCCCTAATATCCCTCAGATGTAAATCTAAATATACACAACTTCACAATCACTTTAAGAATAACAGAAAAAAATTAATGTGTGTTTATCTAAGTGGAGCTCAAGGCAAACCAACTGGTTACTGAACAGCTTTAAGAACATACAAAGCCAGTTATCTTACAAGTCTGCAGCAGATATGAAGGAAAACACGTCAAACTTTTCAAGATAAAGGAGAATTTGTCTCTTTTCATGTTGAAACCTCTGAATGAACACATGCATGGTTACTTACACCCTCTGTCTTTAGCCCGTTAGTCATCCATCAAGTCATTAAGCAGCTGCACAACCAGAATCTTTGTCCTTCACTTATTCAACTTTCTCACACTCTGCTCTGCTCGTGTCTTCTCTTTCATTGTGAGGCCACCGAGCGGGTGGCCACACCCAGCGCCATGCTGATCCGATTAGAGGGCAGCCTGCCTGCCATAACCCTAGACCTCTGCTCTTCCTCTCATTTCCTCATTCGCTCCATCCGTCCCGCCCGAGACTCCTCCTCTTTCCCTCCCCTTCATCTTTTGATCTGCCTGCCAACTCCAAACCTCATCCTCTCCTCCCTTCGTCTAAAACACCCCCTGTTCTTCTTCTCTGCATATTTCATTAAGTAGACAGAGGATGAGGAAAAGATGAAGATAGGGGGAAGATAAATCCTCCTCACCCGGACTTGTGTCGGCTTCTCATCATGGCAGGCTCCCTCTTCCCTCCTTGGTCGAACATCGGGTCCACGAACTTAAAGACGTGAGCGGAGCCGAACTGCAGGGTGGAGCCTGAACGCAGCACCGTCGTCTCGGTGATTCGCTGCCCGTCCACGAAGGTGTCTGCGTCGGGGCCGTGCGGCGTCACCGTCACCATGCCTTCGCTGTGCATCAGGTTGCAGTGGTGGGGCAGGATGCCTGGGCCGAGCAGCTGAGGACAAACACAGCAGATGCATCAGGAAACGAAGATTTCACACTCTGGTTACAACTACGACCAGGGCAATATGCTTTCCTCCCGATTCAATTCCTTTACAATTTTTTGGGTGCCGATTCGATTTAAATTGCAATTTTCATGATTTTTCAATATTGTAGATTTTTGTGGAGAAAAGGAAAAATGTTAAGAACAACTTATTGCTATATTTTTTGTCATTATTTTAATTAGCAAAAAAACAAAAAAAGTATCAAGAACAACATTTTGCTGCTACAAAGCCCGACAAGACAAGTAAAAAAGATAAATAAAAATAATAGTAAGATGAAATAAAAAAATAAAAAAATAAAAGAAATTCAAATTTATTTAAAAACAGATATTTAAAACTAAATAATTTAAAAAAAAAATATTTATTTTAAAATTGTGAACCTAAAAATCCAGATATTTGATATTTAAAACGAAAAAATCTATTTTAAAATTGTGAAGAAAAAAAAAAAAATCATGATTTTCGATTTTATTTTCCCACCCCTAGTTCCAACTCAACTCCACTTTGGATTGAAGATCAGCGTAAAACACGATTGAATGAACGTTTGCCTTACCAGGAGCCGTTATTCAACTCCACAAAATTAGCTTAAAAGTCGCTTTTTCCACTGCTCTGATTGGTTTGGAAAAGCTGAAAGCATTCTGGCTAAAATCTTTGTTACTTTTGAAGGTTTTTAATATTTTATAATGTAGTTAGACAGTTGTCTCAACTCATGTAAAAGAGCAGCGAGCGGTGGCATAAACTGTTAGCCAACCATAAACTATCAATCACGCTGCTGCTCTGTATTCTGGATTTTTTTTAATGATCATTATTATTTTCTTACTAAAATTTAAAACAAGGTCAATATTTGCTACACAAAATGCAAAGTTTCAAAGTTGAAAAAGGGTTTTGGAAGAAGTTGAGCCCTTATCTTTTGTCAATAACATCTTAAATATTGGCTTTCACAGCATCTCTGAATATTTAAGCACATTACACAACACACAATGTAATACTCTCATAATATATCAGAATATATAATATACGATAAAATTTGCTTTGTTATCTTTTGTTTAAATTTTCTATTGATCCACATGCTTTATATCCTTACAGATGTTCTAAAATTAAACCCCTCCTGTCGGAATCCAATAAAGTTTAATGTTTGTTCTCACAGCTGGTGTATCTCAAAATAAAATTACTTAATTGGAAAAACTTTGGATGCTGTTGGGGGCATAATCATTTATAAATCTGTACATGATTTGAAGATTTTTTTAGTTTGATCATGTCTTCAATATTCAATATTTTCAATTGAAAATGGAAATTTAATGTTGTCTTTTGTGTTTTCTCCCACACATCAACACAATACGACATGTGTGGTAGCACGAATGAACGATATAAGGCGAACAATAATGTCTGATTTTTAAAAATTGACTTTAAAAAAGAACTGAAACATATATTTTAAAATCCATATCATTTATAGGTTCCTTCCAACTCAATTTTTCATCTATCGTTACATCTAGTAATTTTATTTTGGGGAAACTTTTGTGTTGGTTTGTGGAGCTACGACGACAACAAAAAGACAACAGCTACATAGTTAAATAATAAAGGTTTATAAATTCGGGTGTGTTACCTGGATGGCTCCATCATCCGTGCAGTCTGAGCCGACCTCAGTGATGCTGTGCTGAAGCCGGTACAGCTTTGGTTTGTCCCGCGAATCGGACCCGTCTGGACACACAAACATGTGTCAGCGTTTGCGCCAGCTTCATGGTTTATATGTACAGGATTCACATTTAACACATTTCAGCGTCCACCAATCACTAAAAGTGGCTGACTGGAAGCCTAACTGGGACAGATGTGGGTGTCTGGTGGGGCTCCAGAGCGGTTTCTGATTATTAGTAAGCAGAGTTTAGTAAAAGAAAAGCAGCACATTAGTTCACTGAAGAGAAAGCTACTCATTCCCTCCCTGGCTGCTCTGGGGGAAAACTGAACCTGCAGCAGGAAAACTTCACTCTACAACAAAATGTAAAACAATGGACAACATCTTCCCAATTAAATAAAGTTTAATAAAAAATAAATGCTTGATAGCATCTTAGTTTATTTAAACATGCATAAAGTTTATGCAACATGTATCCATGAATTGTCCATTAAAACTGCAAATTTTAACTTTTATTTACATTAAATAAGAGGATTTATTACTTAAATGTAACTTTTTAACCCTGAATTAGTGAATGTGAATGAATGAATACTGTAAGGCATTTAATCTGTTTATCAGTATTCATGCTGTGTGTAAGAAATGCTACACACAAGCACAGGAAGTCATCTAAAATCACGACGACTATTTAAAAAATGTGCGGTAAAGCAGGGGAATGTGTTCAGCTGGTGTGATAAGGAGCAGTGAGGGGGGGGCACGGACCCCAAATGCCCCATCAACAACACAGAGGAGGTGCGGTGCAGGTTTACCTTCGTGGTGCCGATAGGCGTAGTAGGCATAGTGATTCCCTCGGCCTACAAAAGGCAGAAAGGCAGGCAGGTACGGAGGCAGAGGGACACATGCACAGACCAACCCCCATCACACACACAAACACACAAGCGCACGCACACACACACCATGCCATAAGAAAGTGGAAAGAAAACAGACACATAGCAGAGGGTGAAAATGCAGCAAGGAGGAAATGCAGCTTTAACTAGTTAACCCATTAACAGCATGAGGCACCACACCCACACACTCACACAAAATCTAAAAATAAAGTTAAAAGCTACTTTTAATGATATTTCGTAGTGTATTTCTTGGACTTCTGTGACTCCTCTTGCAAAGCACAGGGAACCAAACACAGGGAGTCAATGGGGTAAATAACTAAAACAGATTTAGACTTTCAGACATAAGTTGGGTTCAGCAGCACAACAACGATACCGCATTAATGTAATTTATAGTCTATAGTGAGACCAATGCTACACTGAATATTTAGAGCAATATTTGTTTCTTTGTTTTTTTCAAAGCCAAATCTACTGTAGAAAAATATAACAGTTAAAATGAACAGGATATGCACCACTTTTATCTTGCAAATTTG
>JAVQJG010182353.1:0-24049 GCA_036024015.1 Craterocephalus amniculus
ATTAAAATGAATAAACCATGTATTTTAAAAAATGATTCATTATCTCACATTCAGCTGTTTGTAAATACACAGACAACATAAAACATTTCAAGAGTTACAGGACTGAGCAGTAGAAAGTGTTTTTCGAAGGCCCACTTCTTTAGTGTTCTTTTCCAGATAGATCACACCATTGTTTTCAGAGCCTGTGGCTCACACGGCTGACATCAAGAGAGTAAAGGCTGGAGAGACAGTTTCCCTGTTGTCTATTTTTGACCTAGCTGCAAAAATAACTCAGCACCAACTTTTACACTGAATATTGCATGTAGCTAAGCAGCAGCCTCTTTTCTGAATCAGGCCGAGCGCTGCTTGCTTCTTTCCTTAATTTAAAGTTAGATTGTATTCCAGTGCATAAACGCATACAAATACATAAAGTGTTTTCCTTTTAGAGAGTCTAGATTGCACTGTATGTATTACCATGCTAATCAGAGCAGCCTTCTTCCACTGCAACATTAAAGTTTATCTCACATAGACCACAAACTAATTCAAGGGGTATAATAGAGTCAAACTAATGGTGCAATAATCCCGCACTTCAGCTTTCCTCTTTTTTTCCACAGCTGTAATCAAATTACTGCATGCTCTTTAACTTAAAAATATGCATTCTTGCAAATTTATTGAGTATGCAAATCAATAAATCTTGCAGTTGTCTTGGGGGCATCTGATTCAGTAGGCAGAGAGCTGCACGGTGTGGGGCCAATACAGCAAATGCTCCATCATCCTTTGTCACAAGCTGTGAGCTGGGAGTAACAGGGCTCAATCTATAGATCTAGGGATTCAGAAAAGCTCATACCAAGTCAATAAACCCAGGAGGTATTTAGGAGCAAGCCCATTTAATGCCTTGAAAGCAAGCCGGTGTTTCAACTTATCTGTGTTTCTTTCAGGTTAGAATATGATTAAAAAGTGATTTATGTTTTGAAAAAAAAGGGGGAATCAGTTTCTAGGTTTAGAACAAAAAAAAACACAATAACTCACTTTCCGTTGAGCGCTGTGACTCCCATGGTGCTCCGTGGAGTTGACATGCTGGCCACATAGTTCCACTGTCTGGCCTGTGGATCCCAGCGTTCTACTGTGTTTAGGTAGCTCCAGCCATCATGGCCCCCAACTGCATACATGGGACCCTCAAGCACAGCAATACCTTAAGAAATGTGAAAAGGAGATTAATACCAAGTGTTTGTGGTTTATGTTTGCATATCCATGTGCTTTGTTCTAGTTAAGTTATTTTGGGGAAAGACCATTACCACAAGTTTTGCATTTTGATTATGTGTTCTATGAAAAATGATGCTTTCATACCTCACAAGTCATATAACAATCCATTCACCTCATTCAGGCTAAATGAAAGAAAAACAACTTTTTTTATTATAAATCATAAAGCAAAGGGTTATTTAAACCAAATGTTGATGGAACATCAACGAAATAATGATTTCCAACTGCTCTTAGAGAAAGATGAGGAGGAGGTGCAGCTCTCATTTTAGAGCGATCTGAGTTATGCGGCAGCCCGAATCTACTCAGAAAACAGGAAGACTATAAAACAGCTTTGTTATTCCTCATTCCTCAAGTCACAGAGGAAAGCTTAACTGGCAACAATGTGGAAATATTTCAACACAATGGATTTTTATTTCACAGCCCTTATTTCCTGAGGTGAGGGTTCACTTATTTCTAGGGAACATGAGGGCATGGCCGTATTTCAGAAGCGTAGTGACATATCACTGTCCTCTTATTATGAAGTTCTTTTTTCATAATGCTTGGTTTTAAAAAGAAAAGTATGCACTCTTTCTAGTTTTCACCACAATGCACGCAGCAGGAAATGGCTATGCAGGGATGTTTTTAGACAGAGTTCAAATATATTTTGCAACTAGAAATATGCACACGATAAGCAAAGCAGCAAGGGACATTTGCTGCAGGGAAAATCAAAGGCAGACCAGGTAATCTGTACAGTGTGATCTCCTGGACTTGCTGATACCTCTGACCACACCGGGTGAGTGAGATGAATGTTTTAACAAGATCTCTGTGCTCTGTTAGCAGGACCTGTTTCAACTGTGAATCAAAACGCTTCGGATATGAGACGTGTTGGGCAGGGAATGGGAAGGGAGGGCTTTGCCATCACAGCTTGCCAAGCTTTGATAGGGGAATAGGAAAATATCAAAGGTCTTCATCAAAGAAATGTGGGATTTTTTTTTTTTTTTTTACGAAGAATATCATTTATGTACCCTCTGAGCAAGCATCCTGCATTTTTCAGTGTTCATCACACCATGGGAAAGCGAAAAATGTAATATATTTGGGTATTTTATGCTCATTTCCGCAATCATATAGATTTATTAACTAATCAAGATGGTAAAATATGTGAATTAATCATTACCCCAACAGAATTTAGGATTAGAAAACAAAAGATATCCTTAAACTACATATATCTTAAAAATAACTTCGTAATGGATGGCTTTATGAAAACAAAAAATTATGCTAAAGACACATACCAAGTCCATGTCTGTGTGTGGACATTGGAGGCATGGTGGACCAGACTTTATTTATAGGATTGTAGCATTCCACCATGTTAGACGTCTTGAGCCCATCTCTTCCTCCTACCACATACAGCTTGTTGTCTATCACTGCCACACCAAATTGGAGCCGCCGTCCATTCATGACTCCGACCTGAACCCAGGTATTTGTCCTCAAGTCATACTTCTCTATAGTGGTCGAGCCTGAAAATTAGAAAATAAAAAACTGCAAGTGTTAAAACTTTTACATCAAGCAACACTTTCTGCTGATGGCTCAGGCAGCCGGTTTGTGTGAGCTCTACCTTTGGTAGAATCCATCCCTCCCACAGCGTAAAGTGCGCCCACAGTGGACTTCCTAGGTTTTGTTCTTGGACTCTGAAACATGGGACGTCGTTCAGGCAGCAGATGATACTTCATGGCCTCCATCAGAAGCTTTTGGCACTCCAGATCATCAGAAAACATCTTATTGTTTTCTAGATCTGCAAGGAGCTGCATCACAAGGACTCACATTAGTTAGCAGCATAAAAAGAGCGAATGTCTCAGAAATGCAAGGAGATTGGTTTAAAGAATGCGCCAAAAAGTCACTTAAATCACCTTTTAATGAATATAAAAAAAACTAACATTACAGACGTGTTCAGTTAATTTGAACACTGATGAGAAGAACTCAGACAGTTCCTTTTCCTCTTTCAGAAATCCTCTCTTGCACAAACATATCGTCTTATTTAGGTGCAAAGAGAGAAAATGGAATTAAAGAAGGTCTTTTTAGCATTACCATGACACGAGAAACTACTTTATGTAATTGGTATAGTCACGAAATTGCTTTTGTTTGTCTATTTTGCACCTGTAGGGTAACTGGATAACATCTTTAAGCACTACCGTTTTGGAAAATACTTCCTAATCAGTCTGAAATGTAGCTACAGTTATCACTAAAGAAGCTGCTTTTCAAACAGCTTTTTTTTTCAAACATGCTTTTCTGAATTTTTCCCAGAACTTTTAATATTCATGAGTTAAAAGTTCTGTATCTGTTATCTGATCTCGCTATGCCTTCAAGTAATGTCAGCAGCGCTGCTCTGCCAACACAGAATAAAAAGAAGCAGCTCCAGCTTCGCAAAAAAACAATGATTCGTTTCTGTTGTTTGTTCGCCTCGCAGAAAACAGCCTCTCCCAAACCAATGGACAAAATAACTTGTGCATGAGATCATACTTTCTATAACTTTTTTTTTCATTTATAAAAGCAGCTGCCCCATTGTTTTCTCTTTTTTTTGGTTTGGTTTGTTTTGTTTTAAACAATCGGGCCATGGGTTTTTGTTCTTTGGGTTTTTTATGCATTTGTTTGAAATGAAATATTATATAAACTCATATGTTCAGAGGCTTTGGAAGCCAAGTTATGAGTAAAAGTAGATTTCATTGACTTCATTTATCTGTCAGAAAATGCTTTATTTGGATATTATGTAAATTTAGATGGCACAATATATTTTTAAAATGTTCAAGCTGTTACAAGAGCCTAAATACCTGTCACACATCTGCTGGATTGCCATTGTAAACAGCATATTTAAATTTTGGCCAATTACATAAAAAGCATTGTTGAAAAAAGGCCTTTAAAGTGTTTAAATGGAATAAAAACAGAAACATACAAGTAAATTATGTAAAAGTAGAGCTGGTTACACTAGAAATAAAAATTTTTCTTTCAGTTTTTATTTCATAAGTTGATCATGAGCCTTATAATCCTTATTATGTGCGTCCTCTGTTTGCTCACCTGTGGAGGGAGAAGAGGCAGGCGGATGTAAGCCAGAAGCACTCCGAGGTCCTGTTGTCGATGCTGGACATCATATCTCACCCACATCATCAAAGCTTGAAAGATTGTTTCTTCATCAGGAACATTGATGTCATCGCTGGAGAGAAGCTTAACGATCTCCGCCGTGGGGAGCAGCAGGAACTCCTGGTTCTGAATGACCTCCAGGAAGTGTTCCTGGAACAGAAAGGACACACAGAGGAGACAGATGATCATCAGTTATTAGCCGAGGAGTACGCTTGGTGCAGCAGTGTGAGTGTGAGAGTCTGCGTGGCTCTATACCTTTGAGGACCAAGTAGCACAGGGACAGAGAAGTGAAGCAAAATAAAGAAGCTCAGTAGTGGCATTTCAGGAGTTGCTATCTTCAAGAACTTATAATTCGAGTGAATTGCTCAACAATTCTTTTTAGATAGAAAGATGACACCATCATTTGTTTTATTTTACTCATTCAAAAAAAGAGAAAAAAAAACATAACAGAAATCATTCTGGCATTAAACTGCCTTTAAAGACGCCTTTTCAAAAACTAAAAAACACTTTTGTTGATACAAACAAGCCTCTATAAGCCATTTGATGAGAAAAGTAAGGTCATGCATACCACCACAGCAACCTCACCAGTGCTGTGTCCAGCTCTAAGCTTTGTGGAAGCTGCTCTCTATTGCCTTTCTAAAGATTAATCTTCCATTTATTGGCCAGAAGCCCAACCACTATGACAGCACTGCATGGCTAACTCTTCAAGGTCTTTGTCTCTGGGCACTCCCATTAGAGATGATGTACTGTGTAAAGCGCTAGCCTGCCTCTATGCATCTATAGTATGTCCAGCAGTAAAACACTTGTAAGACATACTGAGCAATATTTAGCTGTAATTTTCCCTGTTTACTCTTTGAACAAAGCTGAGCATTATTCTACAAGCCGCTGTGCTAACAGTGCACACTATAGAGGGAATTCTCTACAATTACAGAAAACAACTAAGCTATTGATTGTCAGCATGAAGCACATCACAGGATCTTTGGTCCGATCTTAATGAGGGCAGGTTTTAAGAGCTTAACATGGAGAGCTTTAATAAAATTGAGGGACATCTATCGATCTCTGGTGGTGAGGCTGAGGGCAGAGATTCCTTCCACCTGACGAATCATTCAGTTGTGATCGCCTTGACTTGAACAGATGCAAAAGCTAAGTCAACTTTCTTTCATTGCAATCTAACAGGACATGTCTTCAGATAACCCATATTGAAATAACTCTTTCGAATATTACATCAGCCAATAACTAGCAGAAATATTTTTGCTTTAGCTACTATCAAACAGTAAGAGAAATATATCTGTGGGGGGTTTTTGTTTGTTTTGTTGGGGTTTCTTTTTTAGAAGGAGCAATTCTGTTTAATCAGAATGTGCCTGAAAGGATTATTTTCTAAAACCTTTTAGATAACAATCTGCAGAGTGAGCAAAACAGACTGGTAAGGTTCCTCTCTAAAACACACATTCATTTACAAAATCTAACATTACATTTGCATGTGCCACAACATAAAAGAGGCAACAGCTTCATAAAGGAAAAGGATGTTAAGAGGCAGATCTTGGCTGCCTCGCTCAAAAAGGAAAAACCAAGCTTATCAAAACATAACTTGGTCCACTCAGGACGCAGCGGATGGTGTACCAGGAAGCCCACTGCTCCCCCTGTTCATTACAGAAGTGATTGAACAGGAAGCTGGTCCTCTAGTGCAGTTTGATGATTAGATTAACCTCCTGCTCTTGGACAGGGTCTATGTAAACTGGGTGAGCAGATGTCCTTTAGGAGATAAGGCCTGCCTCGGGCTGTACTTCTGCACTTCTGCATGACTGGAAAAACAAATGATCTGACAAATATGTGGGTGAATCTTAATCCAGTGCAAATATCTGTCAGAGAAATAGATTGGAAGTGCACATGCAGTAATCAGTGTGCTGCAATGTGTCTAACCTAACAGCACACAACCAAATTACTTAAAGTGAATGCATGAAATATTTCAATTTCTATTCAAATGTGCACATCACCTCTGCTTAAATGGGGAGTTATAAATAGCCAAGGCCACAATATTTTATTCCTTTACAGCTTCTTTTAGGTTGTTTACATTTGAAAAACTGAGAAAAATGTGAATGTGGTATGACCTGCTTCAAGTCAAGGATGTTTGTACACATTCAGGAGGTATACACGGGTTATATTTGCTTGTTGATGCAAGCAAAATGTAATTCAAAATGTTGTTACAAACTGAGTTAAAACTCTACATTATGTTGAGCAAAGTTAATTTAATCAGTTATAAAGCAGCAGTTAACTTTCGTGTTTACATAAAGATTTATGGCTTTCATTTTTGTAGTTTCCCATCCACAAGCAATAAAAAGCAAAGGCCCTTATTAGATATAAATAATTCAGGCCACCACAAAGCTGCGTTCATCAGCCTACCATGGTGTAGTTGTGAGCCACATTCAGCAAGTCCACACAGCCCTGGGCATCGGCAAAGGATCGTATTCCAAGGCAATTGGAGGGATGTAGCTGTTTCATTAGAAAGCTACAGCAGACTTGGATGACTTGTGAAAGCTGGAGCAGGCAAGCTGCCGCCAATAAACTCTCAATGGTCTCCTCTTTCAGCTCAAGGACACCTGCAATGTCAGGACAAAGGAGATACCTGTTAAATGTCTTAATTAAAAGCATTCTCAATAGTTAAAACACAGGTGAAGAAAACTATTTCAGTGAAACAATGGCAAAAAAGAGCAGTTAAAGCAAAGTATTAGTAGCAAAATGACTGAGAAGAAAGAATAATTCCTCTTGAGTTCAAAACAATTCATTGACTCCTATGAGCTTTACTTGCATTGGCAGAAAAACTCTAATTTGCCAACATAATGATGTTTACCCAAATTTAAAACAGTTTAAGTGGACCATCTAATTCCTACACATGGTAGGGGATTTTCTAAAGGGCAATTTGCCTGGAAAATAAAACAATTTTAAATTTGAAGACCTTCCCACTGAGTTAGCCCAATAATGAATTGTCTTATTGATCCGTTCTAATCATGCAGGATTTAGAAAAGCTAATAAATGTTTGTATGAGCACTCACCAGTGTAGGCGAAATGAACCAGGGATCTGAGGGCCTCGGGATCAACTCCCTCCATCTTTATCTCCTCTTGCTTTGCCTCTCTAACATCGCTGGTGAACATAGCAGCAAAGTAGTCCGAAACAGCACTTAAGACCAGTCTGCCATGAAGGAAGAAATATATATCAGATAAATATTTCTTATACTGGTTTACATGGTCTCATAAAAATTCATATGAGGAATTATTTTAACCTTGTCCGTTGTGTCCTCGGATAGTTTTGCAGTTTGGTAACTGGTATATATATAAAAGTTTATTGAAAGTTCACTTAAACTGTGAAGCCAGATAATTATTCCATGTAGCTGCTGTTTCGTGTCGTATATCATGCTGCACTGCGGCTGAAGAGATTTTAGGCCATTTGAGTTCCCTGTAAGAAATGTAAACCGTTCTACTGCATGACTCCACTTTGTCAGAGGATGACAAATGATTTTATGATTCATTCATCTTTTTTCCAACAACTATTATGGTCTGAACTGTAATCATGTTAGCTCAAATGTCTCGTTTGTATAACAAGGCAGTGGATTCATAAGGGACAGAGGGTCCTATGACATTGCAAGGAGTCAACTGTATATCAGCAGCGTCGCAGTTTTTCATGTTTATCAGTATTCATTATATTGTGTGTAATTTAGTACGACTAACATTTTCATAGGTGCACTGTAAAGAATATACTATATACCTAAAATAGGCCTGACAAATTTAATGCAAATTCCTTTTAACTGCAGAATATTTTTTAACATGTGATTAATGAACACGCTTTCTACGTAATTTCAGGAAGTGAATTAGAAAGCAGAAACAGACAGAGAATGGATCTTTTACACAGAGAACTTGGTTTTAAAGTTCTAATGAAGTGACTCAGGACACATGCATTATTGTGATTAAAGATTTAAATCGACTGATAGACCTAGTTTTTAAGAAAAGTAATGTTCTATTAAAAACAGACATATAACTTTTTGTCAGGAGTCATTTGTAAAGTAAATTCAGAAAATATGTGGCCAAATTTGGTTCATGCAGAGGCACTGAGTGAACTCAGGCTCTAGGAATTCAGGAAATTTGGTCTCTTATGAATCCGCCTGGAACCTGATGCCCAAATATTGACACTTCTGTACAGCAGATCACCCGGTTCTTTCATGGATAAGTAGTGAGGACAGGAGGATGTGCAGAGGTTTAATTAGATCATAGAAGTGCAGATATTTACAAATTTATGAGTGAATATGGAGTCTGCAAGTCAACTATCATCTTCTAATTAGAGGATACTTGCTTTGCATTTCAAACATCATTGACTTCTACCTCAGAAGCTTCAAGCTGATAAAAATTTGTTGCAAACTCTGATCCAGACCAAAGCCTCAATGCCTGCATCGCCAGATTAATGAACCACAACCAGATGAGCTTCTTTTCCTCTAATCTACAGCAGATGCAGGAGTAATTAATGGAATCAAAGCAGATAGTTGCGCAAACACCAACCTATGAGCGGGTATCTTGTGATCTCCTGCTATCAGGAGTACATCACACAGCAGCTTGTGCTGGAGGTAGGTCTCCATTTTACGAAATGTCTGCTCTGCATGATTTGCAGCCTGGAAAAACTCATCGGAGGAGTTGGGGTTCATTCTGGAGAAATTGCTCAGAACCAGCCTGTGAAACACAAGAAACAAGGGAGGTGAAAAGGTATTACATCAATCTCCTTTTGCCCTTTACGGAACACCGCATGCAGTGTCTTCTACCAGTGTAAAAGACTAAAACACATAAAGTTTGTTGCATTTAAAACACCCTTTACTTGAGAGGGTGGAATGAATCAGTATATAGACAAATTAATTAAGCAAATTTATTGTGTTCACTCCTCCTGTCCAAGTATAAAGCAGGAACAAATTAAAGCTGTACACACTTAGATAAGCAAGACATTACTGAGGACACAAAAGAGCTTATTTTGGCACAGGGCACCCCTGAATCCACTCCTCCCTGTGGTGAATCTGCATCTTTCTTGTCAGTCTAAGCTGAAATTAAAACTGTTACGGACCAAACTCTGAACATAAGTAGCTCACTAAGCACTGTTGTCCGGTGGGAACAAACAAGCCCCACAATCTATGCGACTGCTTCCCAGAGAGAATGTGCACATGGCTTATATCTGTTCCCGTGTGCCTCTGCATATCTGTGTGTGCTTCCCAAAAAAAAAAAAAAAAAGTAGCAGGGACTTAACAAGTGAACCAGCCTGTTTCTTGCAGCATTGTAGCAAGGCTGAGTCCCCGTCCCCACAGGCTGCTAGATTACACGCTGTTTTACAGGCATCCTAGTAATCCCTCACACTCATGACAAATAATGCAGCCCAGTCACTCTGGTGTCCTTCACAGAGAAAGTATGTTCATTGACATTTCGGGTTGTTTGTTAAGCTACATAAACAGCCAAGCCGTCGCTCCGAGGGAATTTACTGTCATCCCATGGTCCTTCTGCTGTCTGAAGACTGATAGAGCTCAGGAAAGGAAAATGCTGCTTCTATTTAAAGCAGCACTACTTATTGCTGCTCATACATTGATGCGAGAGCCGCTTTAACCAGTAAAGTTACAGATTTGTCAATGCAAATAAACTGCTTGGCAGCACTGCGTATCGGCACACACCAGGATTGATATTACAGGAAAGAGAGGGTGGTGGCTTTTATTGATGTCCTGTTTAACACACTATTATAAAGTTTTCCGCCAACTTTCTTGTCTTTGTTTGCGAAAAGCAACAATGTTTTCCCCCTTGGGAATTGTCTATATTGCACAGCAGCAGTATCTTATAGTCTAATCTTTATTGGGAGACTTTATGCTAAACGCAGGAGTAATTTATTGCCCTGTCTTGATATTCCCCACTGACTCCAGAGTCTTGCAAAGGAACACCAAACAAGACTGAATAAGCAATTGGGCCATAAAACTAAGATCCATTGCTTTTGTATTGGCTCCGATGCATGCTGTAGGGATTTTTCATGCCTACCAATCTCTCCGACACTAATTGCTTTGGTATCACATTCTAAGGAGCAGTAAATTTACACTGAGGTGTATATTTTGCTCCTAGAAGAGGGTCGGATCATCAGGGGTATAGCCTAATTTTATTGAGGCACTAAAACCCTAAAACACGTTAAGACAGAGAAACTGCTGTGGGGACGATGCTGCTACACCACATCACTAAGCAGTTCACACAGAGTTGAATGAGCCATATAGATTTAAACAAACTAAAACAGGACCAGATAAATGTATCAACAAAACTGAATAAGATAAACCAGATTAGATCCTCTGCTTTATTTTCCGTCCTGCTAAATTCATCCCACAGCATTTCTTTTTCAAGAGCACACATCACCTGAAGTCTTGTCATTTCCTCTTCACACTTTCCCAGAGCCATCTTGCCACAATGTGACTAATTGCCTTTAAGACACAGCGGTAATGCTGCATATTCAATGCGGTGCAGGTTATGAGAATTCTTTGCAGTATTTTACAGTTTCATCAGGACCAGTTTCAAAAAGGCTGCTTCATTCAATGTCTGGGTGCTATTTTTTCCTACAATATACAAACAAATGCAGCGCTCATGAATAATAACATAGAGCAGTTATTGAAGATAAATAGATCAATGAGTCAAGATGTGCTTTCCTCAGCCCAGATTAGCTCTTAGCTGTAAATGTCAGACATGTTGGTGAAAATCTGTCTTATTCCAACCAGTGTCAGTTCCATCCCTCTATGAGAAGAAAAGTCGTGCCTGCCTGGGCCAAATGGGAAATGTATCTTTCAAAATGGATTATAACAGCCATTTCCCCCAGAAGGCTGCAGAGCAGCTCGGGTTGGGTTGAGAATCCGACAATTCCTACAAAGCCCCGTCTGTGTATTCCATGAGACTTTTATGTGCGTATACTTCGACAGACACTTTACTACAACTGGGCTTAATGTTGAGGGAAGTACATTAACTGACTTGGGAAGTAGAACTGAGATGAACATTGTGCACTGAAATATATTTTCCCATCAGAATTTTGCCTATCTCACATGGGTTCACAACAGATGTTATTACTTTGAAGTAATTGTTTCACTGTTACACCAGCTTAGTACTGGTAATGACTCTGGACCTCTTGTTGCATACGGGGACCAAGCCCACTTGGCTTTCACAAAGTGCAGTCAGCAAGCCCTTTATGTCAGTGGGTATAACAGAAATTGCAAAAGCTTTATTGGAAATTAAAAAAATTATATCTTTTCTACAGTGGCCATGACAGCTGCTGCAAATTCCACCAAGCAAGTTATGAAAAGAGCTTCAAATAAAAAATGTGGTTACAATAAGGGTCCAGGGAATGCATTATGTCGATGAGTGTATTCACAGAGCTAGAAAGACTCATGCATGTGTGCTCTGCAGGGGGCATGGGGGTGATCTGTAATGAAAAATGTGCAGATCTTAGCAGAAAATTCCTAACTGCTTTACTGATGGCAAGTTAACATCCACAGTGTATGTTTCTGCTGGATTGATTTGAGTTTAATTGTGGTTAAAGAAACTAATTTACATCTTGGAGCTGCTAGAGTTTATATGTGGAGCAGGAAGCTGCACCTTTCATAAGCACATCACCCTGCACACATCAGTTTGGACTGAGAAGTTCAGGTATTATTTCAAAATGACCTTCAATGTTCAAGGAAGTAGTTGGAATTTGTGTTTATAATCAAATCATATTAATGTCTTGCTTTTAATATTTTCAGTGAGAGTTGATTTTCCACCTCAATCCTTACAAATTCAATTAAAATCCACATGAGGACATTAAAAACAGTAAACAGGAAATGTCATCAACCCGTGGTAAGGGGACTGAATAGTTCTATCCAATCACGAGTAAGAAGTGCTGTCCACAGAAAACCCTTTCTGGAAAGTGAAGCATCATGTTTACTGAATGCATTCTTTGATGTGGTCTTTGAAATGTTTATGTGGCTTTTCTAAACTTCTTTCATGATTCCTTAAAATGATTTTCTCAAGACATGAGGAAACATGGTTGAAGCTTAAAGCAAAGTTTTATTCAAGCCCTTTTGTTTAATACATATCCATAAGACAATTGTAATGGTTCATATACTCGTCTCCTAGCTGACTTCCTGACTGACCAAACTTCTAAAATATTTTTTTTTTGCATTTGGGTGACTTCCCAGTGTGCTGCTCAAAATAACATGTACATAAATGATTATACTACAGCTTGGCCTAGTGCATCATCCATGGTCACAGGGTGACAAAAACTCTCTGCACCTGCTGTAACTGCTTTCTTGTACAGAGGTACTGGCATGCACAGGTAGCAAAATAAACAAAATGTCATAATAGCCAAATTGTGAAGTTGTTTGAAATCCCTTTTCACTTTTGCTGTACATAATGAATGCTGTGTTTTTCTTGCCTCTGTTTTTTTATGTTTTTTCAAAAAGTTTATTTTTTTGTGAAGGCCCACTGTATCATTACCTCCATTACTACATAATTTTGTCTCAAAAATACATTTTCATTTAGGCAAGAAACCATACTTGTACTGCAAACAAAGTTTTTTTTTAATCTAAAGTTTTGATTTCCAACCATGAGCAAGTTGTCTAGACCCAACCAGGCGGTAATGAGTTAAGTGCAGTTATATTGATGTGATGCTAAGGCAACCAGCAAAATGGTACCAATAAAAGTTTGTTTTCTAAAGTGTAATGATAGTGCTGTTGCATTACAAACAGAATATAATCAGAAGACACTTTTGCCCTTGAAAGCCTTCCATTTTTAAAAGTGTTATGCATAGTTTTTGCATTTATACTTATTCTAAATCCTCAAGAGGATTTCTTGGCTTGTTAGATGCTACGTTTGATTATGCCTTCTGCTTCTAAATGCTTTTTTAGGGGTGTTTCCCACTTGCCCCCATAAAGGGATAGTAGTATAGAAGAAACCCCTATGACTAGGATTCTTTGATAAATTAGCATTTTCCCCAACCTCTCACCTTTAATTATGCATATTACAACAAACCCATTGACTATTTCCTGATAACAGCTGGTGAAACATTTTTCCCCCTTTAGGTCTGCTCCACACTATCATATTTTGTGTTTGATGTCAGTCCGTGGTTCTTGACATTACTGCATTCAGCTACTTGTTTGAGGCCACTGCATGAGAAATGTCATGGCCTTGCTGTCATCGCCCTGCTAATAAATTCATCATGGAAAACCATGTCAAGGATTCTTTTCTTTGAATTGGTTCAATTCAGGGTAGAAAAGAGACTGATCCATATTCAAGCAGAAATTAGAGAATGTGTCCATCATTTAATCTGCTCATAGTTTTGCTCAGAAGAGCATAGATTTTCTGTTTTTGCTTCATCCTAAGCGTACTGAAAAGGTCTTTGCTTTATATGCTGAATGATATGAACAATATTTTAAATTTATCGTACAAAAATCATGAAGTGTACAAATCCTTCAAGGTGACAATTTTGTTATCTATGGCATCTTAACAAGGTGTCCACTGGATGTGTCATGCATCGGCCATTTGAGCCTTGTGGCGTTATGAGGCATTCACAAATATCTGAATTACTGCTGCTGACAGAGGACAAGGTGGTGGTATTTCTTTTCCTAGGCGGTGGCAAGGGAATTGAGATATCATTCAAGCTAACAGCCCGCTGACTCAAGCCTCTGTTAGTGTATATGGGAGAGAGGTCAGGGTTTCTATTTTACTTAGGTTAACTTGTATCATATATTGTATATGAAACGTAATTGAGAGTTTATTTGAATTCATATCAGGAGGACACAACTAGGTATATCGTTATAAAAGTGACAATAAATCAAAGATGAGGGGAAAAAGTATTATGAGCACCGTATTTCACAATGTTTGATTTAATAACTTGAAGCCACTTGGATGAGGAAGGTTATTCAAATTCAGGGGGACACAGATGGAACAAGGGGAATTAAAACTGCAAAAACCATAAAAGAAATGGGTCCCTTAGTTTGGGGGGTTATCTTCAATACTTAGTTATTTTAAACCGATCATGTAAAATATTAACGAGAGGAGAGCGTATAACCAAATTCAATAATTTAAAGAAAAAAAGACTGAAGTGGTTGATGGGATGGGTGGCTTATAGAATCTGTGTGAAAGAATATAATCACTGCAGGGCATACTCCAGAAAAATGAGTGACACATATTTTTCAGCTACAGAGGAGCAGATAAAACTTTTGTATTTTTCACAGCCAGCAGAGCTGATTTCTTGATTCTGCCTGAGGAGTTGTGACAAATTACATGTCAAGGATTTATGATGTGAGACGTAATAGGGCCACCCAGCTGGTGAAGTAAATGAATGTACAATTCTCATTGACATCCACACATCTGCTTAGCTACAGATGAACATGTGAGCTATGATGTATCACACAGTCACTGGTCTAATTCAGGATACGTAGTACATCTATACATGCACTGTTTATCCCAAAGTTACAATTAATGAGTGGCCATATTTCCATTAAGCATCATTTTGATTAAAAAGTGGCTCAAAGCTACACACAGCTGTGGATTTCCCTTAGTGTGCATAATGAAACAGATTTTTGCTGCCTTTTCAGCTATTTCTTGTGCTAAATGATCAGGAAACAGATTTTAAAGTTGCTGACAGGGCAAATCTTCATATGAAAGGAGGAATTGAATTAGGTCTTTGTAAATTTTCCTTACAGCGCAGCAGAAAATAGATAAATTCAACATTATACACAGTTCAGACTGAAATAAGACCCTCTGATAATCTAATATTATCAAATCCATAAATAAATATCCCTATAATGAAACAAATCTGAGCCAAAGATGGATTTTATGATCCAACAGAGCAGAACCTTTTCAATAATTCAGTATCATTGTCAAAATATGCTGGCTGAGCTGTATTTTACATGGCCAACATGAACTCAAGGTCCCTGAAAGCTCGAGAGTTACACATTTTTACTGTGAGGCACATCTTTTATGCATGCGCTTTTCACACATAGGGACTCCAAAACATGAACATCTGCCAATTATGCCAACACGGAGAGCAGAACGTGGAGTTGACTGAAGCCGTAATCTTAAGGCAGAATAATTCATGTTCAGTTCTGGGAGCCCAACCATCCACTGCCTGTGGCATTCATTCAATCCACATTGGCTCATTTCTGGCTGCAGGTAGAAAATATCTTTAGAATAGGCTATTTAATCAAAGTGGTGCCCAAATCAAAACAAAGGAATAGGTTTGTGTTTATTTTATCATCAGGTGCAGGGAACAAAAGCACCAGGGAATCTGTGATACTCGAGGACCAATCACCTTAAAATGTCACAGACAAGATAAAAGGAGAGTTGGTCTTTTCATCTATCATGCCAGGTGCTTTTAGTTGTTTTTTTTTTTGCCAGGCACACAGACACCAACAGATGCACACACATCTCTACCTTGTTTACTTCAGATGTAGGATCACACAAAAGTCAGGGAGGAACACAATATAAAGAGGCAGAGGATGGGATTTATCACTGGAAAACTAGTTTCAGAGAGTTCAGCATAATAATTTGTAAAAAGATTTTGATCCTGAGCCAACCACTAGTGATGATAGCTTTTAGCTCATAAAGTGGACATAGCTGTGGTGGCTGTCCAGATAATTCATGTGATTGCACCTCTGCTTCTTTTTATAGGCCCAGAACCTGTTACATGATGTCATAATTCTTTTCCACCATCCACTTTTAACTGAACGGAAAAATGCATTAGTCTACTACGTAAAAGCGACATAGCCAGAGAATCTTGACCACGACACAGACAAGGAAGAAGTAAAGGGGATTCCAGCTTTCAGCCCACTAAATAATTAATGAGGATGTTTTGTTGGCTTATGCTGTTGACAGTGAGATGGAGCTGTCCCAAGGTGAGCCATCATGGTAAACTGGAAGAAGATAGCTGTGCGGATGATTTGGTCTGAGCTTTATTAAAGAATCTGTATGCAGGATGGTACTGCTAAATGAGGCTGAAATCTAGAAGATGCATAATTTGCCTACAAAACAGAAAGATTGAAAAAAATACTGTTAGTACAGCGTAAGTGAGCAGGTTTATGATCATCAGTGAAAGAAAACAATTACTTTTTAATGATGGGTTGTTGCCTCTTTTAGTGTAAGTTTATCACGTAGCAGCAACTATCAGATCAGAGTTGGACTTTTCATTTAACAGTCAAACGGCACCTGATAGTTAGGTTTTCTACCTTCCATAGTCCTCAAAAGAAAAGCCAATAATCTGTTACTTGCTTGCTGACTAAATGGGCTAATCAGACATGTCGGCCCATGCCAGGTTCTGGTAACTATTAACAGCCATACCTTTCTCTGGCCTCCACCTCTGCAGGCTCCTGTGTGCTACTCTTCACATCTTCCTGGTCAGGGTTTGGGTCCTCCTTTCTTGTTGCGCTGGGAGAAGAGCTGCTCTTTGAAGACTCCTCGTTGACCTGGAGGCCTTGTATGGTGCTTGGCTGATGATGCCATGACTGATGACCCGTCCTGACATAGACCGGTGTGGGCCCCGGTGTTGGCGCCAAGATGCTGTGGACTGGGCTGTTAGTCTTCCGTAGTGCTCCAATGCCTCTTTCCCGTGAGTGGCTTTTCAGGCGTCCCTGGACTGGCGTTCCTCTGTGGTCCAGGCCATCCTGCTGGATGTAGCCTCCCACACCACCACCGCCACCCCCTCCACCGCCAGCAGAGCCTTGGGATGAATGGCTGAACCAGCGCCAGCGGAGCCTGAGGATCTGTTTCACGTCAAACTCCTTCTTCCCTGACACAGACATCCTCCTCTGGGTTTGGAGACGAAGGCAATGGTACGTTGAGTCCCCAAAAACATGGAGAGCAGAGGAGAGAACAGCCTTGATTTCAGTCTTCTCTGACTACAATGTGCCTCTTCTCTTTCGTTATTGTCTCACTACTATTATGATGATCTCCTCCTTTGTGAATTACTCCTCCGTTGTTGCCTTTTTTTCTGGTAGAGATGGAAAGCGGCTTTCTGCAGTTTTTGTTCCAGTGCCTGATACTGCTACCCTCCCTTCAATTTTCCCTCTCTCTGCCTTTTTCTTTCTCTCCTTCCCTCCAGTGCTGCTGCTGTTTCTGTTTGCTGCTGCTGCTGTGCCGCTGGAGCTGAGTTAATGCACACGCATGATCCACACTCCCTCCCCTTCGCCTCCTCTGTTTCGCTTTCTCTCTACCCCCCTATGCTTGTCTCTCCAACAAGCACACTTGCACAACATGCCACACACACTCTCCAACAACTAGACACATATATTCGGGAATCAAAATGAGAAAATCTCTCAAGCCCTTCCTATACCCCTCTGCTGCTCCTCTGTGTATGTTTCTGTATGTGTCAGTGATAACGTAGCTGCCTGCTCTCGCTGCGAGGGGGAGGTGGGATATCGTGGAACCAGGATGATGAGGTCACACCTTAACAAAGTAAATCGCCGCTTGCTAAAAGAGGAGACTACCAAATAGTCTGTACTATTTACACGATTTTGCAAACCATTAACGTGAATAAACAAAGAAAAACAGGCGCGTTAATATGGCCCATGAATACAAAACGCACTTCAGCTCATGCCGTCAAAGGCAAGAGAAATTAATTTCACACCAGCACACATCTGTGCAGTCTGCTATTCTCACATCAAACAGAATCTCGTGGGGGAATGTCTCAATGTAGGTAGCCATGCAGAAAAAATATTCTCCTTCAGTCTCTGTCTTGAAACCCCCCTGCGATTACAAGTAAAAAACTACATACTGATGAACCTTCAAGGTCAGTAGCTGTCTGTCTCACACAGATGGAACCCCGAAAATTTCTTTTGTTTTTAATTTTTCTTTCCTTTTTGACATTTTAACGTTAGACCCCACTTCTGCATTGTGCACCATCACTGAACTGATACGCTATTTCTAGAACTCAACTTTAAAGGAGAAATCAGAGAGAAACAGTGCACAGTTAAGGATTTTGGAGACATGTCATCAATTGTGAGAGCATCACCAACAGTGCGATGTATGAATGTGTGGAGGTATGGTTTATGGTGTTCTATCAGTTGGGTCTTCGTGCTTTAATATATTTGTTGTGATCCTGCTGTTAAGAGAAACTGTATATCTCAACGGGACTTTCAAATGAATCATGAAGTACAGAACTAATATGAAGCCTCATATCTTTTTGACATGACTTAACATCTGGTCAGTTTTTATGGATTTTTATAAAGAATTGTGGTGTTCATATTTTTAGCTTTAGCTCTCCATAAACTGTTTTCTTGTAGCTTTTATCAAAATATAACTAAAATATACATTTTATTTCCCATGAACATTAATGAAAATGATAATGCAGCCCTGTCTTTGTTGTCCTATTTCCAGTTGTATGACAAAGGAAAGAGGAGAGCCTCTCACTTAAACGGCCCTCATCCGCCTACACCACCTGCCACATTTGAATTCAACCAGATATCTTGTCTGCATTCATCTTTCAAAATCATAGCTACCCATGTTATTTGTTGGGTTAAAGAGACATAAATTTGATTTGAGCGGTAAAATATGTTAAATTATCCTCAACCATCATTTCACAAAATATATTCACATAGGGAATGTGGAAAGCTGTGGTTTTAACTGATTGTGAATAAAAATGAACTGAATGAACCAAAGTGACTGTGATCTATTCCCTGGTTAGAAGTAAACCTTGTTTCTTTTTTACAAACCCTGTGACAGCTTGAGCGGTTCAATCTTTCCAACTAAATTAAACTTTACCTCTTTTATTCATCGTTCATTTTCTCATTGCCATAACACTGTTACGGTGAGGATACAGGTTTAGATTTTACCATAACTTTCCCCAGGACTGCTGTAGGATCATGAATCCTTATCATAAATGCTCTGGTAAATGTATTATTCAGGTCAACTGAACTACAAGAGGGTGCAAGATACATTTCTGCTTATACTTAAGTATAAATACAAATAAAGCAATAGCAGTGGAGGAGCTAAGAATATTATTTTTACCACCAAGAGGCAAAAATTAGGAATTATTGATAAGCACTTTCTCTGCATATAAAATATAGATACAGTATATATTTCAAAACTGCTTATGTGATTTGGACTGGTGTATAGCTGTTCTTCAATAGGAATTTCAGATCACTGAAAGATTTTATACCCATCTATGACAGCACAAATTCAATACATAAAGGGTTTCCTTTGATTCTGTTGCTACAGATATCACTTTTTGTTGTACCTTCTGTCTTTCCCCTTTTAAGATGAACTGTTTCACAACAGAAATATCAAAAATAATAATGATGATCTTTATTGACATTTTTATTAAAAATATAAAGATGAATCAATGTTAATTGTTTGATGATGGTATCCTTAAACATATGGAACATAACTTTTGTGTAAGTGTGCTAGGTGATATTATCACTTTCATTAGGTGCCTGATTAAAATGCATTGCATTGTATTCAAATAAGATTTTATTGACCAGTCTGCTATTATTTAGCACTGGACATTTAATTAAATGCAGAAAATAATTAAAGAAAATGTTAAATTTATTCAACAGTTTCTTGGTTTCATTATGATCATTTTCAAACATTAGTGTTGACGCTACATTTCTTGATTTAACTCTGTGCATGAACACATGAAGCTAGAAACCATTTAGGCTAACATTTTAATATTTTTGGATGTTGGACATTGGTACCTTTACTGTAACCCACTATAACCCATATGCATTCATTTTCATTAACAAGCATTGATTTTTTTTTTCTCATTTTATTTAACTAAATACATAAAATAATTTTATTCAAAGTCATATTTTAAAGTATGTTATATATGTACTGTCTTTAGAACATAGCAAAAATTCATCAGAAAAAAAGCAAAGGTGAGGGTAGTTCTTCTGAAATCTCTCACTATCTGTAAAGTAGGCTTGGAAAGGGTTTATGTACATTTTTTAAATCTCAGTTTGCATTAATACACCATATCCAAGCACATTAGAATTGATTCTTAAGGAGAGTGCCCATATCTAAATGTCAACTGCAGGTGTAAAATCATCATAAAAGCCGACTGAAGTAAGATATGACCTAATGTAAGGTGACATGCCATAATGCTGGCTAACCTGTTTTCCATTTACAGGAGTCAAGGACACCATCTGGTTGCTCCCTGCTTGACACGTGTGATGTCAGGTGTCAGAGTCATGTGGTAAACTACATTATCAGCCAACATCTGCCTCCTCTCTGAACATGCCGTAATGTCTTCCTAGATATTTTTTAAGTGTGCACAGGAGCTCATATTTTACTGACAATCAAGATGTAAGAGTAAACCTCCTTAAAAAGTCCTTTTAGACTTCAAAAGTTTCATCTACAAGAAGGCAGAACCGTCAGAACTACACGTTCCATAGATTCTCAGATATTGTAAATTATAATCGGCTGGCTAATTGTCAAAGGACATTGTGATTACTTTCATTTTACTTTTTGCTCACAAGGTTAGTCTGTACATTATTTTGAGTAGCTATACTCTTGGAAGACAAAGCATGAATGGGATCTTCAACTGGCAGGGACAAATAAGAGGCTGCAGCCTGCAGCTTTTAAAAGCAGTGGAAACAATGCACTAACACATCCACAAACATTCACAATGTGCTTAAATTTGAGCACAATGTCAAATATGACTTTTAAATAGAAGAAAATATCAAATTAGTTGTTATGAACATGTATGCTAAAAATGCGATGTAACCTTTCATACACTAGGGAAGTCTGCAATATGACAAGATAGACATATTGTGGCTAGACCAGCAGAAAAGGGTAGATTATGGATCGATGCCATCAGGACACAAGCTGTTAACAAGTTAGAATGTAGAATGTGTTAACATTTTAAAGGACATTAAACATCCGCCACCACGTTCCTGTCTTAAGGGAGTGAAAGTATAAACTTACGACAATTCTCTTGAAATAAGTGGAAACATCAATAATCTCTTTTCTTACCTGAAAAACCAGTGCAACGGTGTCCTTTCGTACTCAAACGGTG
Organism: Craterocephalus amniculus; assembly: GCA_036024015.1. Classification (NCBI taxonomy): domain Eukaryota; kingdom Metazoa; phylum Chordata; class Actinopteri; order Atheriniformes; family Atherinidae; genus Craterocephalus; species Craterocephalus amniculus. The sequence goes on from JAVQJG010182353.1 coordinate 21,371, forward strand.
AAAGAAACTTCTAAAATGAATGGCCAACAGAGACGATCTGCTTGACCATTCTAACTCTCTCGTGTCCGTTGTCCCTCTTTCACTACAAAGATGTTTGCTCCTGCAGAAAGGAAAGGGGCACTTTCCTCTTTAAAAGGAAACTCCTGTTAATTTCCTTCCTCTCTACTAAAACAATTACATTCAAAGCAACCAGGAACACTGGAATCGCATCCTGTGTTTGAGGCAAAGCACTGTTTTAACAAAGATATAACCCACAAACTGTTTCTATAATACTATTGTCAAAAATACTGCTGCCTTTCATAACAATTGTCTTTTCTATGCCAAATGAGTTTTAAGAATAGCTTGTTATAAAGATTATGTAGATTTGTAGAATTTGTGCAACAAATTATTTGAGTTTTTTTTTTTATAAATTATTAACAAAATTCAGTGAATGTACATTAGCTGAATCAAGTTAAACTATTGTATGATTTTATCAATTGACAGTGTATTTGGTTAATGAGGAAACGTTTAGCTGGGGAAGACTAGCATGTCAAATGACTGGGAATTATGTAAAATTTGCCAGAATATTCTTTATATACTTGCTGAGTTAAAGGAGCTAAAAGCAAAATTTTTCGAAATTTTGCGTACTGTGGAGCTGTCTCAAACCAAAACAAAGCCTGTGTCAATCAATGCCTCTCTTCCTCTCCCCCAACCGAAAAACCTTTTTTTTTTTTTAAAAAAAAAAAGGAAAAACTCCTCTTGCCTCATACAGTTCTACTTTAAAATTAATAAATAAACAGACATCATGTTTAAAATTATGTAGGCCTAAAAACAGTATAATTATATTTTCTAAAACTAATGCAAATAGGACTAGTTCAAGATGGGGTGTGCTTGTGCAAAACAACATGAGCTCAGCTAAGAACCGCAGCTTATTCAAATTGTTCATCGTTATGATCCAAAACATAAAAATTTTTAAGCAAGCCATCTTTATTTTGATGCAACTTCTTAGAGCAGCAGCAGCCTGTCTGCAGCGGCAGGTAGCAGCGAGTGGCTACCGTCTGTGGAAGAGGAAAAAGAGACGTGGACGAGGTGGAGTCCGCTCAGTGAGTCACGTACCAGAAGAAGAGCAAACTGGAATCCTTTTCGGTCTCCACGCTCTCTCCACCTTGGGAATGCCAGACCAATATTAATCCGCGTTTTGTCCCTTTCCTTGAAAAATAACGTTGTTTCTTGGAGGTAATATTGGCTCCTCTTCGTCTTAGGTCGGACGCTTCCCACTTCTACCGGTGTGAGCCTCTGCCATCTTGAGTGCGCGCACTGCGCCATAACTCCGCCCTGTGGCGGCTCTTTATAAGGACGGGGGCGCGTGTTCGTACATGGACGTACATGCACGCGCGGCCAGGCCGGCTAGTAAACACAGAGCTGGAAATCAACACACAGAGGCGCTGTGTGACGTCGCGCTATACTCCAGATGAAAATACACAACCGGTTCTTCACAAAAAGATTTTTTAATTCCTTCAGTGTGAAAACAATGAATTTCGCTTTTAGCTCCTTTAAACTGACCAATTTACATTGTTATAGTAAAGTCGTGAGAATGAGCCCACACCGCTGTGAAGAAGCAGTATTACTATCATGGTTGCATGTTGAAAATGTTCAGTGTCGTTGCTTATCTCATCACATAGCTGTGTTACTGATGGTTTCCTCACAAGTCCACTTTTGAATTAGTGTGAATGTTATTTCTAAGTTGCATGGGTTGAAATATTTAAGCTAGATTACAGCAGACAAAAAATAAGTTTTAATCTAACCAAAGTTAAGGTAAGGTAAATGTATACAGCACATTTCATGTACAGGATAATTTAAGTTGCTTTACACTGTAGAAAAAAGAAATTAAATAAAAACGGCAAAACATGTTAACTATGCATAATCATCAAATGCCTCATTTCTAATTAAAATTCCTGCAGCTTTGAGCAAAACAAAATCCTTCCCATCCGTCCATCCATCCATTTTCTGAACCGCTTAATCCAATTGGGTCGCGGGTGTTCTGGAGCCTATCCTAGCTATCAACGGGCGAGAGGCGGGGTACACCCTGGACAGGTCGCCAGTCTGTCGCAGGGCCGACACAGGGAGACAGACAACCACTCACACACACACTCACTCCGAGGGAGAATTTTGAGTGCCCAGTTAACCTCAATGCATGTCTTTGGACAGTGGGAGGAAGCCGGAGAACCCGGTGAGAACCCACGCATACACGGGGGGAACATGCAAACTCCACACAGGAAGGCCACAGTTTCAAAACCCTCCTCAGCCGGAATCTGGCTCCGCCCGACTCGAACCGGCAGCCTTCTCACTGTGAAGCTGCAGTGCTAACAACTACACCACCGTGCAGCCCCCTTCCCATCCAAGAATTTACTAATTGGCTATATTTATTTATTGGTATCACTTTATTGCAGGATCCAAGTAATGCAAGAGATGTTTTTAATCATCAGCTTTCTGTTATAGAGTAGTGGTTCTCAAACGTTTTGAGCCACAACCCCCTTGTGAAAGCTGGTCAGCCTGTGGCCATCCTCTCACTGAAAACGTCAGTCTAATGGCGCGTTCAGACCAAAAGCAGCGAGACGCTCTCGCTGCTCAAAGTTGGACGCTGGATGCTCGTAAATCAGACGCTTGACATTTTAGATCAAAACGGTCTTGACGCTCCAA
>JAVQJG010182359.1:0-10071 GCA_036024015.1 Craterocephalus amniculus
CCCCCCCCCCCCCCCCCCCCCCCCCCCCCCCCATGACTCAATGCTGGTCCTAATGTTACGGTTGATCAGCATAAACGTGAATGATAACATGGGCCTGCATTGTGGAAAGTAACAATTAATCAGATGCGGATCATCGCAAATATCTTGATCGGATGCATCAGAATCTGTATTACCATTAAAAGTCCAGGACATCTGTTTGAAAAATTAAAATTAATCCAATCGCTGCATAAAATGCCAAACTTATATCATTCATCAAGCTAGAGAAGCCTCCAATGAGTAACGCCACTGAGCTACAGGCCATTAACAAGCGGCCTCCAGATGTGAGCTAGCAAATCCTCAGCAAGGAACAGAGGATGTTGCACCTTACTGCACAACTTAACGCAAAGTTAGTGGTTAAAACAGCAACATTACAGGCCTTGAGAAAACCGAAGTCTCCGAAACCTCTCTCGGCAGCCAGAGAAGAAGCAGGATAACATTTAACAGGATGATTCTCGGCCCCTTTGATTTCCTACACAGTTATTGGATACATGATGTGCTGCCTCTCTGGAAGACAAAGCCATGTTTTCTTCGGCTGCGAGCTGTCACATGATAGTTTAGTGCGGGGGATGGGGCCATTTGTAAGGAATGATGCCACATGAGGGGAAAATACATTCACAAGCGCTGTATACCACAGATTTATTGGATAAATACAGGCTCTAGTGCTTTTCCTGGTCATTGCTCTCAAGCTGCAGCTCATGCTACCAAAAAGCTTCCATTTTGGACTTAAAGCCACACAATGTATCTTTCCGTAAACACTCCATTTTTCACTTTCACTTCATTTATGATTTGGGCCGAGTTGAAATGCAAAATTAAGAATTTGTACAAATGCAAAAAAAAATCTCTTGAAAGAGTGCCTATTGTTAGCCTGATCAAGGTTAAAGTTCAGCTCGACACAAGATGAAAAAAACAAAAAACACTGAGGGCATGTGAAATCATCCCCATTCCTCAGCAAACTTTCTAACGCGTCACCATGGCAGTGTGACATCAGCCGTGTGAGGCGACGGCAGCCAGAGCAGAACTGTAATCACCTCGACTGACGTCTAGAGCGGCGAGCCTGCGGAGCAGAGAAATCACCGAGTGCCTCAACACAAGGCCCAAAACCAATTGCCCGTTTCACAGATGACAGTTCAACAATCCCCTTCTTCTGGAGATAAGCAGCCACCCAAACTGCCAGGCCTGCTCTCCTGCTACAGCTCCGGATTTCATGCCTCATGAAGGAACCAACCCACGCATTTATTGATTGGGTGGTTGCTGCGGTCTCAGCGTCTGAGCTGGTTCTACGGGCATAACCGGGCCGATGAAGAACATGCTTTTATCTTTTAACTTCTGCCTTTGAGAGACAGCAAAGTACAAAACAAAACATTTTTCTTTTAAAAAAAGATAAAAATACTTACATAAATCTCATTGTGATCAAAGCGGTTCTTCAAGTTCTCAAGAAATGAGTCTTCAGAGAGCGGTTCCAGGAGGACCATATCACCGACCCCAATCATGTTGTCTAGAAGTGACGTCTTCACCTCCATCTTGGCTGCAGGTGTCCCCCCCTGCACAGAAGAAGTGATGGACACATCACACACTTTGCAAAGGAAAAACAAAGTACCCCGTTGAGTTTTGGATTGCATGACTGACTTTTCTATGTGTATGTGAAACCTCATACGGCTTAATTAACACAAAAATACAAAAAAAAGGGAGATGGAAAAATTACAAAAAAACCCGAAAACATTTACACTGTGAATTTTAGTAAAAAAAAACTGGCTCAAATGATGTTTCAACAACACTTTTCCATCTGTTTTGACCATTTGCCTCAAAAAGTCTAAAAAAAATCTCAGCAGGGGGTTCGCCTCCAGAGGAGAAGCAGGGCCTCTCAACTGGTTATTCAACCTCGCTCCCCTGTGGCGTGCGAGAATGTCCCAGGAAGTTACATAACGGAGGATCTTTGCCCTTGAGAACATCTTGTAAATCAAAAAGAAATGACCCCCCAAAAAACAGTAAAATGCTCCACGTTCAAACCCCTCCCCACCCACCCTGCTTGCTTGTTGCAGCAATTTAATATTTGGGGCTGCGAAAGGATCTGGGTCGGAGTACGCCGTGACAAAGACAGTGCTGGGGTTGGCAGTTTTCTGTCCAGTGTTGCCCGTCCATCTCCCTTTAGAACAGTAATCCCTTGGCTATGGGGCTGGGGAAAAGAGAGGGGGCCAAGGGTATGTTCAGGGCTTTGCTGGACCTGAAACCTCATGTCTGCTGTTGTCACAGGCTGTTCACACAACCCTGGTAGATCAGGCCATGCAGTCATCTCCCGTCCACTGCTCTCATGGTAAAACTTTCTTTCTTCACAGCTAAAAAACAGTCTGGTTGGCAACAAGTTAGTTTCCATCCATTCCACTCCTCTTGCAGCTGGGCAGGATAAGGGTCCACCATGCATGGGTTACCAGTCAAATTAAAACAAGGGGGGGGTGAATATTTCATAATGTGCTCTGATGGTTTAGACATAAGTGTATAAATTAGTGATGGAATCGGTGCCTAAAAGCAGCATCAAATTTATTATCTCTCTAATATTTAATAGTCAAGACCACAGTTTGATGAGCTTAAGTCTGGGACTTTAACAACTTATTCCAAGGGCATTTTTATCCTTTTTTAATAAAAAACAGGAAATAAATGGCGGACAGAGCAGGAAGACACAAAGCTCCAATATTTTAGAAAAAAAAAAAACAAGATTCACTTTGCTCTCAAAGTCTTTGTAAACTCAGCAGCAGCTTAGGAACAGCATGACTTTCTGCGAAGAAAAACAAAATGTAAAAAAAAAACGGGGGGGGGGGGAATCCTCATGTAGACTTCTACTCTACTTTTTCCCCTTTGCCTCTCTTCCCCTGCAGGGCACAGTGTTATTGGCCCATAAATAAGTTGCCCAGGTTTTAGGAGCAAGCAGCAGTCAATTTCCAAACCCACTCACTCATACTCAGCTTGAAAACAAACATTTGCAAAGACTGGCAAAGAAAAGGAGGAAGACTGGTGCAAATGATTCATGCTCATCTGGAAACACCTTTTTTTTTTTTTTTAAATGGAAAAAAATCCTTAAATAATGTCAGCAGCTCGGTCTTGATCAGTAGGGGGGGGTACAAGGAAAACATGTGCTCACTTCTTTGCTTCCTGACTTCGGTAATATTGTTCCTACCAGCCACGCTGCAAAGTGTCACATCAGTGGCGCGGTGCCAATTCTTTTTCCGGTGAGGCTCATGTCTAGCAGCGGCTTTGGTCGTCGGCACCATTTCCTTTCAATATAGTTCTCTGGAGAGATGAGAAGACTTTCAGCTGCTCTGATGTTACGCGATACATTTGTTTGCTTCAGACCTGTTTTTAGCTTCGTAAGAACTCTCTTTTGCTGCAACATTCCAGCAACGTGTGGAAAGATAAACCCAAAACAACCTTTTTTTGACTATCTACCACATCAGATAATGTTTGCTATAGCTTTCAGCAAATCCATAAGAGACAAATCAATTCCTACAAAACGGCTAATCTGCTGCCACGAAGTCTCACTGAAGTCAGTTGACTTGAGTCTAGTCTCCGGTATAAACAGGTGCATAATGGACACGGCCAACTCCCCCCTCAGTGTAAACAGATGCTGAAGCATCTCGCTGACATGAGGGGAGAACACACTGAAATTGTGTCTCCTGTGTGGCAGAGCCATTGCGACCAAAAACATACTACATCTGTCTGCATCCTGGACACAACTTGTCCCCACTGCTGATAACCCATTTCCCCAGATCTGGAAGTGGCTTCCAGGCAGCCGCAGACACAATCCCATTAATAAAAGTTGCTCCCTGCTGCTGAATGCTGTACTGTAGCCAAACAGGGAATGAGAGAAACGCTAACAGCCTTGATTAAACTCAGGGGATTACCCTCGCTGCCGAGTTAGAGACGGATGAGGAATATAACAGATGATCTATACCGGTCACTGTCAGTAATACAAATTATTGGAGTTTGCTTCATTGGGGCAAAAATTCTAGCCTAAACAACACAGCTGAGTCCGAATCCAAGTGATAAAAAAAGGGCCCCGCTGCCTTTTACTTCAAGCGTGTTCAGGGGCTGAGAGTCAAACAGTTCAGCCGTTATTATATTTAAATTTATAAAAACTAACATAAAGATTGATGCAGCTAGAGTTTGGGTCAAGTGACCATAGTGCGGGTGCACGCATGTCACCCTTACTTCAGTGAGATCTCCATACACTGACAAGCATCGTGCCCGTGTGCAGCAGAGGGGCTTCAGCCAGAATTTATTTTGAGGTCAGCATTGGAATTTGTATTTAAATGTCGCCCTCATGTAATCAACATATTCCCCATGGAAACAGCTTTCATGCAGGAATCTAAACAACCATCAAGAAACTAAAACTTCACTTTTCAGAAAATGTTAGGTCAGAGTTTGGTGTTGCACCAGAAAAGCAGATCATGCTGCTTTGCAATTATAGCGAGACTTTTGAATTCATTTGTTCCAAATCTGTTTTTATTTCAATTATTCATGTATACATTGCCCAATTTTCTACCTCCTCCACAGGTCTGATTATGACACAACATTCATAGACTTCCTGCAGTAGTGTTTGGTTGCATGCAATGGCAACAACATAGAAATTTAAAGAGATTCCATAATAACTTCTTTTTTTTTGCCCCGCAAAAGACCTTGCAGCCCTGTCCATTATTGGTTCAGGTAGTACTTGCCGGTATGCCACAACACCACGCTACATACTTGAATAAAGGGTGCATCTCATACTTGACATGTGCAGCTGTATCACAGCAATTTTTAAATCAGATTTTGATCCATAATTCCCACAGATTAGAGCTCTGTATTTAGCTAAGTTGCTCAGTGTAAAAAAATAAAAATAAATAAAAAAATAAAAAAAAAACGAGTGAGATTTTAATAATGATGGCTGGGCAGGACCTGGGATTTCAATGCATGTCACAGTAATATTAAGAGACATGCTTTGCTTCCTAACTCTAGCACTGACCTAGATTTCCCAGCCAGATCAACTTAGGGGAGGGGGGGGGCTGTATAAAAAAACACCATTAAATGTACATATATTATTAACAAGACCAAGACTGTGGCCATGTATGCTTATCCCCCCCCCCACCCATCCTTCAGCAAGGGGAGAACTCAAAGCAAAAGGTCAACAGCCATGCAAGCACTCTCATGCATGCAAAACTAAAAAAACAAAAAGCAAAGCCGGTGGGTCAGCTGTTTTGCGTCAGGACAAACTACTTAATAAAATATAAAGCAGCTTTGGGTGGCTTGCAGTTTTGCAATGCTCAATAATTTCATCGCGACCAACAAATCAACCCTGCAATCTGGGACAAAAAAACAAAACAAACAACAGTGCCAGAAAAACACAAAAAAAAGAGAGATAACTTCCGTCATGCTGCTTAGGAGCGGTTGTTTGAGAATACGGCGGCGTCGGTGTGCAAACAAGTGATAATAAAATCTATTATGCCGCGTAATGCTGTGCAAATGTCCCGCAGATCAGCGTGGCCTTGTCACGAGGCAGAGGAGTCACAACATCACAGCTGCTGCCAGAGATGGAGATTAAAGGCCCGTCTAGCAGAGGAGCAGCGGAGCGTGGGGCTGTGCCAGAGAGCAGAGCGGGGCGGCACACACAGGACAGGGCTTTAGGGAAGCAGAGAGATGAGGTCGGCACACAGGCTGACAGCCACTCCACTACTCAACTAACAGCTTTTTTGTGTGTTTTCAACAACAACTGTGGAAAAAAATAAAAAATAAAAAGTTGAATTAAAGCATTTCATAAATAACAACAACATGAGCATCTGTGCTGGTTAAACATGAACCAAAGCACACCGTTCTTTATTTACAAAGCAGCCCAAAGTGCAGAGAGACTAGTTCATTTGGTAAACATGAGCCCAAAACTGGCAATCAATACAATATGAGAGCTAAAGAAGGTTTTTACACAATCACAAACAATCCAAAAGATTTCTTACAGATTTAAAGTGGCTAATGAAGATGGTCATTAAGATACAATATTAATCCCTAACGGGAAATTCAAACATCTGCATTTAACTCATCTCTGGAGGAAATATTAGAACCAATGAACAGATTAGGACAGCTCCAGAGAGCAGTGGGCAGCTACTGTATAGCGCCCAGGGATCAATGGGGGGGGACCTTGCTCAGGGGTCCAAAGTGGACCTCTGTTTAGTTTTAGTTTTGTTATTAGTGATAACAGTCCACAAAGCTTCTTTTTTGCTTTTAATTCTTGCATTCTAGACTTTGCTTAAAGTTTGACAGAGCTTTCATATCACCGAATAAGACAAATCAAATGTGTTTAGAGATGAGTTCAGGATATGTTTGGGATTAAAGGAGCTATACCTGATATTATGTTAATCTTTCTAAGAAAAATGGTTTCTAGACGGTATATTATATGGTAAAAGGGGGAAGACCATAAAAATGAATGACTCATTAATTGCGCATATGGACGAGTGCAGGCCATTTTAGTTAGTGAAAGCAGCAAGTTTTTAGCTTTGCCGCAACGCCATTTCTCTGCCAATGGGGTTAACTTCCAGAATTTCCGGATTCCAAATCAGCCAGTAAGAGCTTTCCCCTAGGGAATCCGGAAGTTACAGAAGTTAACCCCATTGGCTGAGAAGGAGCGTCACGCCAAAGCTAAAAACGAGCTGCTTTCACTAACTAAAATGGCCTGACTTAATACCAGGTATAGCTCCTTTAAGCAGGAAAAATATGCAGAAATCCAACTTCTGATGGCTTATTTTTTCATTTTTATCATTTAGAAACAATGTTTTCATTCCTAGCTGCATGCAAAACCTAAATTCTGATATTAAACTTTGATTAACTTAAGCTCCACCTTGTAGGGGAATCTAAAACAACCAACTGCAGCCATCACATAACAAATATGGAGGTGCGGATTACGAACGGTGACAGATAACCATCAAATCAGATAATGATCAGAACAAAAATAAAAATAAAATAAAAATAAAAAAATCCCTCAGTCCAGGTCTAGAGGATCAGCTTTAGTCTCAGTCCCCATGATAGATTTTCAGTTCGCTGTTGTCATGATTACGTAACACTAATCAAATAAAACTGCCTCCACCTGGTCTCAAACATTAAAGTATGACAGGAAATTCCAGGTGCAACCTTATTTCCTCTGGTAGGGCCAACGCTCAACACCAGGACAACAAATGAGCGATTTACAGCGAGTGCGCTGACCAGGTGAAAGCTCAAATCAACGCCTGCAGAAAGTGCCAGTGAATTTTATGCGAGACAGAACATGTTCGTATTTATCAGCTGAATGAGGAGCATCTTCTTTAAAAACAGACCAGAGGCAAAAAAAGTTCACAACTCCTGTTGGTCGAGCTTAATCTGTGCAGCCATCTCAACTTGAGCAGGCCAGTTGTGTCATGATGTCACCCTCTGAGGGGTTTAACAGAAAAAAAACCTTTTAAAAATGACTACCTTATTAAATTTATGTAGGGAAAAAGTGAAAAATAAGAAGTGGGTGTGACATTTCTGCACAAGAGGTGTTAAATGGCTTGGTCTGGCCGGGATCTATATGAGTGAATGATAAAGCAGCTGTAGACAAGTCCAAAAGTACAGTATTATTACTGCGCCTCCACCGGGAGCAAAAGGAAGTCAAGTTTTAAAGCATTTCAATTTGAACCGGTGGAAAATTTCCCGGAGTTAAACTGCACAGTGAAAAAGTTCCTTGTTGAGACAGTAAACTTGGAAACTATTTGCATGTTTTAGTGAGATCTAAGAGATTGTAATATGGATGAACTGCTGAACTGGGATCACTTAGAGGACTACGGGCTTTGAAGAGGCTGCCTAGGGCTTTGCCTGCTCCAGTCGGTGGGGCTGCACGTGTGTCGCCCCCCCTCCTCCAATGTCTATCCGTGTTGACGCAGGCCTAACAGAAGACACACGCCTCACTACACAGACGGACAAGTGCAAACACTATTCATCACCATGGCACTGGTGGAGACTCTCTGGTCCTCAATGCACCCTGCATATACCACAGCATGTCACCCCACAATGTTCCAGCGAAAAGGGGAAGGTTTGGCACACTGGAAAGTACTGTGGTGACTTAATGCATGCTGCCTGACAAGCTCCCACTGAGCGGAGCCACTGGCAAACAGTCCCGCGCGCTGCCGTCTTCCAAGTGAGCTAAAAAGGTTGTTACTTTTTTCTCTTTTTTTTCCTTCATCTTCCAGGAGTCTCTCTCTACAGCTCTGAAAAGCTCACCACCTTTCGCACTCATCTTGCGTCACAGTTCGTTTGATCAGCGTGGGTAATAAAGTTCCCATCTGGTTTCCCGGCCAAGAAACTGGCCAAGGAGGCGGGACATATTTGTGGAAAACCACAAAACAACAAAAAAAAAAGAGGCAAACTGATTTTTCAAAAGAAGGTCTTATCTAATTCTCTTGTGACTTCAAGTTCACCAGTGGAGTTTAGAGTTGAATAACCCCCATGCACAGAAACAAGCTCATTTACAGATGTTTTCCTGTGCTATAAAGATGATAATGAACATTACAGTGGGGTAAACTCCCCCTATTCTTCTTATTCATTTACCCTTAACACAATAGTTTTTCTTCCCACAAAGCAGCTCTCTTTTAGGAGTTTGAGACTGGATCCCTCAGGAGAATCCAGCAGAAAGTAAGCAGGTCAACTTGTCAAGTGGGGTATTTGGAATACTTCTCAGAGAAGTGAATAGTTTTATTCATACAGTCCACGCTGAGCAGTGATTTATTCCAGTCAGCAGCCTCAGGATCCCTTAAAACCAGGGTAGGATTCGAGAGTAAACCCACCTTTAGCTGGTTTATCTATCATTTAAACTGACATTGAGCTTCATCTGTGCACAATAACTTTAACTTGAGCATATCCATAAATCAGACAGCACATGATGTAAAGACATGATGTAATCTTTAATGGAAAGTAGTTCCAACTTTGGTTACTTTTTCCTCCCTCCAAGCCTTCTCCTCTGCCTAAATCATTACAGTTCAGCACCGTAAAAAAAGTTAACTTAGCAGCATTTTAGAGGGCTGAACTCTGATACTCTGTGCGTCAGGGTTTGCATAGGACTGACTATGATTAAAAGATGGTTCTTGTTCGCAGATGTTGGTAATTAGCGACCACAATGTCCGCGGACATTGCTGCGCGAGCGTTTGCATTAGCAGAAAGAAAACAGCGCGCAATCAGTTCAATTTTCTTCCAATAACCAATACGTGTTCCTTCACAAAGAAAATGACGATAGAGGAAAAAAAAGGGGGAAAAAAAAACCCAACCCCCTCCTCTACGAAGTGAGGAGAAATGAATGGAGATGCGAACCCTGAGTGAGCAGACAATGAAAAAGTTTACTTTTTAAAGAGTTGCATGAGTTTGAACAATGAACCAAAAGCTGAAAGAAAACTCACAGGTTTTTTTCTAAAAAAAAGGCACGTAGCCGATCAAAAGCGGATAATATCCAACTTGCCTCGTTATCTCTGCAAGAGTTGCTCCTTCTTGTCCTAAATCCACTCTGCGGACAAAAGTGTGATCCCGAGGAGATCCTCCAACTGTGGAGTGTCTCCTGAAGCCCTTCCCGGTTGTCCTCGGTTTAATTCGTGTCTGCTGTGCTGGATGCGGCTGAACGAGGCTCTCATCCGGATCTCAGCACTTTGAATGGAGCTCTGGATGGATTTGAGAGCTCAAGGTCTGCCGGGCGTAGGGAGTGGCTGGAGCTGAGTCTCTGCTAGTCCACACTCCCTTAATCACCTCCAATGTGTGTGGGGGGGTGGGTGGAGGTGGGAGCGTGATGCATTCGTGTATTGTCGGAATCCACGGTTATCTTTCACATGTACATTTTGTAGACATGTGATACATAAAATCCAGTTTGTGGCTATCCAAAGTTTTCAAATTGGAAAAGCACTTCAGTTCTTTAGAAAACAGAATCAGATGTATGAATAGCATGTCTTCTGTGGGGAAAACTGTAGAGAAAACTGTAAAATCATGTCGTTATGGAGGTGGGATGGAGGTGTGGGAAGTGGCGGC
>JAVQJG010182361.1:0-25959 GCA_036024015.1 Craterocephalus amniculus
TGGAGCTATACTAACAGCGATTTCAGACCAAAGGATTGCAGTTTTACTTCATATAAACCATAAATAAATGATTTACATATGAAAAGGAAGGATTTAAAAGCATGATACGTTCCCTTTAATCTTTCTTTTTGGAAGACATGTCATCTGTTAGCCAGGCAATTTGGCTGAATTTTTGTGATATTTGTAAGGCTGTCAGTTCAGTCAAACTTATTAATTGTGATTTAAATAAGTGTCTTGAGTTTAATGAGTGTTGCAAGATAAATGAAGAATTTTTAAAAATATTTTTCATAAATTTCATTGTTTTTTGACAGAATGTTTTATCATTATAATATAATGTAAATATATACAAGGTCTTTATTGTGATCTGCACCATTGATTTTCAGCCAACACAGTTGATTAATGTATTTAGGGCACTTTACTGCCAAAGAAAACTCATTTAAAGTTACCAGAGAGAGTTTATTTAATGAAGACACCTTTTTAACATCCATTTCCACACCTAATTTCCTGATTTATGACTGCTAATGATGCCATAATAAAGCATTATCAACTCAATTTGCCTCATAATCACAAACATCTGCCTTTGGAGTTTGTCAAGTGATACTAAGCGGCACAAGCTATAAAACAAACAAAAGTGGCTGAAAAAACAAGTCTGTCAGCAGAGTAAAATGTGCTGAGCCTGAAAGCCAGAACATCCTCAGGTGTGTGTTTGGCCAGCTCTTCAATCAAACCTCTGACACAGTGATTTGTCTGCTTCAGTCTTAATTGCTAACTGGAAATAACCAAGTCTATTCTCCACTGAAACAATGTCCTAATTATTGATATTGCTTTGGCAACATTGTTAATTTTTTCAGCCATTTCTCTCATCAGAAAAAAAGGTGTTCCATTGAAAGCTAATTGGGAAATGTATTCTAGCAGGTATCAATTTATCTGGTAAACCAATGGCTGTACGGTATACAAGAAGTTTAAAACAATGGCATTTCTGTCAGTTTTTTTTGTGTGTTGTCTTAATTTGTCTAATTTACAGAAATATTCTGTCATAACAGGTAGAAGAGGTACAGAAGGTGAAACTATGTAACGTATTATTAAAATGTATTTGCATATGATTGTAACATTGAAAGACAGACTGCAGTAGATGTCTGATTTTGGCCACGTCATCCTAGATCCGACATCTATCATTACTGCTGCCTTCTTTACTTTGCCGGCCAACACTGTCTAGTTGGTTAGCTACCAGTAATTTGATCTGTCTGGATCTTGAAATCCCACAGAATCTCAGTCCTTTCAAACCACCTTTGACAACATTTTCCATCTTGATCCTGGGAATTCTCTTTGGATCTCACGCCAGGCTGCTATGTACTGCATAGCATGTACCTAAGATCTTGTGTGGTGTTGTAATACCCTGCCTTTGTTACTCTCATGCTCAGTGCCTGTTGGTGTGGCCAATAGCATCTCATGTTAAAAAATATTCTGTACACAAACTTGCTTAACATTAGTTTTTTGTCCCAAAGTAGCTCAGATGAACAGTAAGCAGAATAGTATTATTATTGCCATGTTCAACCAAAATATCAACAATTTGGGTTTCTGGCTCTCTAATGCAGGACATGCAAAAATCTGGGTTGTTTCGTTAGATCTGTTGATCAGATCTCAGGCTGTTTGTTTTTGGCTTTCAGGCAGCGACGCTAGTGTTGTTGATCGACATATCACTTCATTCTAGAAAACAGGTCATAGAAACTTTGGTAAATTATCATCCGAAAATTCTGAGTGTCAGAAATTCTTGTTTGATTTTCTTTGATCACAAGACTGTGGTGACGGCTGCGTTTGAACCTCTTACTGTGGAGCTGAGTACTGTTTTAGTTGCAGATTTCTTTACAACCCTTTCATGTTGATCATCTTTCTTGTGAAATGGCTGACAATCACACAATGTGCCCCATCCTTAGGCATGTAATCTGCTGTAATATACAGTAAGACTTTTCTAAAGAAATCTGTTTTAGATCTCGCTGCTTCTTCCTTGATGATTCCAGATCACAGACTCTTGTGGGAATATTGATGGCTAAAGGATAGATTTCCATGGCTTTTCTTCAGACAAGATGAATGTTGGAAGTTAAATTCACTGGAGGGCGGATGAACCAGCTAAATTGCATAATTTAGTTTCACCTTGGAAACAAAAATGAACATAGTTGTCAAGGAATGCAAGTGTAGATTTTTACAGGTTGATCATGAAAACAACGTTTGATCTATTTCTATCGTTCTAGACTTGGTTTTAGCGAAAGTGACTGACATCACCAATGTTAAAGTAACAAAAGCCAACCCTGAACTGGAAACTCACTTTTTGCCCTGGCTCTTGTCACCATCCCATTTGGCGACGTTCACATTGCAGGTCTTAATACTCAAATCCAGTTCTCTTTGAGTGATCGTTCACATTAACACTGCAAGGCCACATTCATCACACAGAAATGTGAGCAGAGTCCTACACAGGTCTAATTTTACCAACCCATACCTGCTGGTACCCATTAGGATTATCACCAAACCTGACTCGTGGATATCTACCAATAAAATCTGGCCCTGGCCCGACGATGTAGGATAAAATCTGCAAGTCCCAACCCACACATGAAGACATTAAGTATTTGTTGATTTGAGCCATTCAGGCTGTCGTCAAACTGTTTGATTCGGGGCCTCCCCTGGGTCGGGGCCCTCTCCTTGGTAGTGCACTCTGTAGCCATGGGTGTGCTGGCTCCTGGTGGGAATGGATCCGTAAGATATAATTTCTTTGCAGTGGCACCGAACCATGTATTTATTTCTACTTTTATTTTTAATGTATTGTTATACCATACAAATGGTATGTTTTTGGAGTAGTAATAAGGGTTTGAGGGGGGTGTTTGTATGTGTGTGTGAGATACCAGGTGTTTTTATATATTTGTTTTTTTACTTTTATGTTTTTAATCTGTGAAAAGTGCTGTACAAATAAAATCAGATTTTATATGGGTACAAAAACTATCAGAACTGACCTGCAGTGTGAACAGAGCCTTTGTCTGCCTGTAGTCAGAAGTTCAGAGGAACTAAAGCAACTCCATTTATTCTTTTCTTTCCTTTTTTTGTGTATCACGTCTCTCTCAGCCACGATGGAGAAATGTGATGATATCCCTTGTGTCATTGAATTTCACTTGTAGCACATCATCCTTTTCTGTTGCTCCACATTTTACTTTCAGGATGTTGTGAAACTTTGTGCAGCCACACTTTCCTAACTCAGTATCTATTTACTAAATGGTCGAATCAGTTAAAGATCGCCCTGCTCCAGTATGGACAGTCTTACTGCAACTTTTAACCTCCTTCAGACATACAAGCCCCTTGTTTCGCATCATAAATTCAGACATCTCATTTACGTAACTGGATACAGTGCAATCATCTGCAACCTCCCCTTGCTACAAATTCAGAAACTTTCGACACTCCTGAGGTCTGCGTAGTGAAACCCTGTCATGTTTTCTCTGGAATTCGCACACTTGCGCAGATGTCAGATGTGCACGGTGTCTCCATTAAAAGCAGAGGGGAAAACTATTATGTCAGCTATCCAGCAGAGGACACAGGTTGCAGCTGTACACCCATTACTCTGATTTGCTTCCAGAAGAAGGGATGAGTAGGGGAGGAGAGGTAAAGGAGCAGTGTGGTCGCATTTGATGCCTATCAGAGAGTCAGAATGGCAGGTGGCAGCTTCTAACTCTTCCATAAATGTGAATGAGAGCGTGTTAGTCGGTGCAGCTGGCATCTTTCCAGGCTCTTCTGCCCTTGGCTGATGACAAACTCAGAGGGATGGGTGTCGGTAATAGCCTTCCACACCTGCTTATTCATCCAAAATTCTCCACTTAAAGGATGAAGAAGATTAAGTCCTGCTCAGGTGTCCCACTTCCCCTAAACCTGCTGACCTTTGCTGATTGACTCGTCAATTCTGAGCCAACTTGCTGCTTTCAAACTACCCTGCACAGCAAAACTGAGTGGCTCTCCTCTGCCAAATGAAGACAAATGTGTTTTGGAAGGCAGCCAATCTTAAGAAATACATTTTATTTCCTTCCTGTTAATCATGGGGAAAAACAAGGATTTCACTGTCTTTGTTTGAATGTTGAGTGCTAAGCAGGAGTAAATGTGCTGTGGCAACAGCTTTTTAAAGAGTGAAATGGATAGAATATCAATGTGTTGGTCCTGCAAAAAGTGTGAAAGTCGCTTTTCGTGGTTTCTGTCTGTTGCCTTATTGGTGCAGACATTTTGTGCTGATGGGCTGTGTACTGCGGGATGTTTGTTCTGCAGTCGGGCAAACAAAGTAGAGAAGCAGGGGTCAAAGTGATGAGATGCATGATTTACTTAAGCCCGAAATGAAACTCATTTTTGGAAAGAACACGGCTGTTTCCTTCATTTGTATTCATTGTTATGTATTGCATTGAAGCATAAAAGGAAACAAGGTTGTTACTTTCTTGTGCACACACAAACACACACCCCTGTGAATGTGATAAAATCATCTTGTCCTTGGGAGCCCATGACTACAGCAAACAATGTTGGACCTGATGCTCTTCCCAGCATCCTCTGCAGTCCCTTGACAGCAGCTGAACCAAACAAGCCGTCTGTAAGGCCGTGAAAGAGAGACATCCTCATTGCAAAGTCTGGGCACAAGCAAACAAGGAAATAGCTTGGCGGTGGTCGAACCTGAAAATAATGGAAAAAGCGCACTTTCAATTTAGCCATTCCTGAGGGGTTTTTCTCCCTTTTGGGGGGTGTGCAGAGAGAGAGACAGAGAGAGAGAGGGAGGTATATAAGGCCTAAGGCAAAGCAAGGTGGATAGCTTGGAAGCCAACTGACAAAATACCTCTGGAAAATGGAAGCAAGCTATAAATAAACAAGCAGCAATATCCTGTGTTATGAATATATAATTCCTGTCTTTAATAACTATTGAGGCCTGAGGGATAGTCTACAAACGGCTCAGCGAGCACTGATATTGTGATTGAGAATAAAACTCCTATTGAATTATTAAGGCACCATGAGACGGGCTTCTCTTTCGTCAGGTGATCCCAGCTCTGCCGTCCAGTGACACCTGTTTTGAAGCCTGGGGTTACAATTCAAATCTAAAGTGTTTCAGCATGAGGGAAGAGAACAAAGCCTGGCTACAACCAATTTATTTACTAAGGAGATGGTGATATTAATTTGTACTAAAATATTGAAAATGAACATATAGCTCAAAAAATACAGTTTTGGATGTTCTAGATCCTGTTATCATAAAATTACCAGACTTACTCTAATGCTGAGTTCTCAAATGCTTACATTATGTTCTCATTAGTGATTCAAGTTCCAGTGCATAGTAATTAATAAGAGCTTTTGCCCACTACTGAATACATGGTTTTCATTGTTTATTTATCACATTTATTTCTCTATTTAATTACATCACTGAATAGGTTATTACAAAAATATAAACACTAATTGTAAAAAATATAAAACACTAATTGTTAATAAAAATTAAATGAAGGTGCAGCGAAGCATTATTACCTGCATCTTTCCAGACCAGAGTCTTTGTTGCTTGTGATTTAATTTTCTATCAAACGTTGAAAGTCCAAATGTTTGTTTCTAGGTCTTGAATGAAAAATGTAAACACTGGCTGATTTTTCTTACAAAAATCATAACAATTTATATCTTTGCCTTATCGTCAAAGATGAGGCCTCAGTCAGCCATCTCAGTCCTGATCCAGAATAGCATCCAAACACATAAAAATTTCTGTTTTTAAAAAAAAATCTCATACTGAAGTCTCACACTTCAAGCTGATCTGCTAGTTTGCATTACATAATGCAGCTGCACATGTATTGAATTCAATAAAAATTACTGTTTTTTTCCACATTTAAATGCAGATAAATGTAACCAAATCAAAGAAGGTGTATTTGTTCATTACAGATATCATTCAAAAATCTTTAATTTTTAAACTTCTTGTAACATCTCCCTAGCTTGTTATTTACAGTTAAGGTGGTCTCTCTACCTGCATCTACAGATATGTCAACAGATTCACATGTATGGCTTTCAAGGCGGAGGCATCAATCCAAGATTTATCTCAGTAGTGGTGTCGTGTCTCACAATTAAAGGAGGTTTCTCAGGAGAAATAAAACTGACATTATTTTGCATTGCTTTATAATACAGTCAAATCTCTTGTGGGATTATGTTTTCTTTGTGTTTTCTTTGTTAGGCATGGCCCTCCTCAAGAAGTCTAAGCTTGTATGTGATTTTTACTTTGAGATAAAAAAAAGACCTGAATTTGAATTAGTTCATTTCTTAAGGTGCTTTCAGTAGTAATACTGATGTAGTATGTGCCCTTATTTTGCCTTCTTGAGGAACAGTTTGCCTTGGTGGGAGTTACTCATCTTTTTGAGCAGAGAAGGCTTCTGTGCAGCTGACCTGTAGAAATGTTTGGGTGCTTGCTTTGTCCACTTCCTGTCCTTCCCTTGTGATTGCATGTTTCATTTTTCTTATCTAGTTTCAATTTTAGAGGATTCTGCGTAACACACCTTTTAAAGATGTAAAAGACAACCAATAACAAATTATTTCTAATATGAAATTTCCTTAAAATCATTGGTAAGAACTGGTTGCAACATCTAAGTATTTTGGGCTTTTTAAGAATTTTAAAGCTCATATACAAATGGTTCCTTTTATTTCTACATTTCTCTTGTGGCAAGCTGGGGCAGAAAGAGCAATTCCAATTTACTTTATTAAAAGGAAGCTTTATATTTGAACTGATCATAAAACTGTCATGACAAAGAAATGCACTGATAGTTTTTTTCTTTAGTAATTTTTCTCATGGGAAGTGAGTAAGAAATGCACATTTTCTGATGATAGTTTTGGTAGAGTGATAAATCTGAGGGAGTCTGAGGAGGTGGTAGCCATAGAAACTGTCAATACAGCAGTTTATTGATTCTATCTGGTACTCTATTGATCAGAAGGTTGGCCGCCTGCTAATCACAGGCCTATTAGGGAGAAATGTTCAGGCACTCCTGACAGTGTTTAACTGTAAAAATGGATCATTTATTGGTTTCATTGATTAGTCCTAAATCTATGCCTTTCGTGTTGAGATTTCATTGCTGAATGAAATGTTATGAGGGGAAAAAACAACATTTTCCACTTCGTTTCTCTGTGGGGTGCAAGTCAATCGTTACGTTGTTCTTGCCTCGGTTAATGCATTTGTATTGCATAACTTAGGCCCTGATTTACTATCTATGGTAAAGAGTGTAAAATTGCACAAATTTGCTAATGGTTTGTGCGTGATTTACTAAGAATGCTGTTGCTATTGGTAACAGGTGAAACAGCAGTATTCAGTGTGCGTTATTGTTTCCAGGGACAAAGTCAAATATTTGCACAAGCAAAAAAGATGCACTCTCTTCATTGCCTTTGAATTGAGTTTAATGATTGGTATATCACGTGTGCTACCTCTTATCTATTTGCATCTTCTCCTCCCAATATTGTGCATGTTCTGGTAGAAACACCCATAATGCATCTGCATCAATTCATGTATTGTTTTGCCCATTAAACTGACGCCATCCTCAGTGCATCTGGATAGTAAATCAACTGCTTGTTTTTGCATGTCCTATCAAGTTTTTGTACTTTTACACACACAAACCTTTAGTAAATCAGGCCCTTAAAGAGTCAATGTTTACGTGCTCTAGCTCTCTTAATACAGTCTCTGAAACTGTGATTTAAGCAAATTTGAAGCCTATTTTGAAACACCACAAGCAACCACTGGGCTCTGAATCAGAATGTGGCAGCATGCGCAAGCTTATGCAAGGTGTCATAATGAATAACAAGGAACAAAACCTCAAAATTGAAACAAATAAACAGTTTCCTGGGCCGCTTATGCTAGTAAATGGTGGAAGGTCTGTATTTTAATTCAACAGGTGATTACTCTTTGGTGTTAAATAGTTTTAAAATATTTTATCTGAAATTTTTTTCTAAAAAAAGGACAAATGCTTCCTCTTTGCTAAAGGAAACATACCAAAAAGCATCACAAGGCATTAAAGACATCTGTAAACTAATTTTTCTCCCTAAATCTAAGATTCCATTAATATTTGTGCCTCAACTATATATGAAAAAAAAAAGCCACACAAGTGTGCATATAATCAACACGTAGAGCAAAGTTTGAATATGACTAATAAGCATTACTTTATACGGTGTGAGGTAATGAAAGCACTTCTGCTGTTCAGCATCCGCATCACAGTGCAGGTGTATCAGCCAGCATCTGCATTATTCTGACCAAATTTGCACCAGTTTTGCTTCCATTCAACTGCAAAGCAAATTTCAGGAGAACGTTTGAAATGTTGTTTGCAACAGATGAGCATCAGCCTTTTTTCCATTTCATAGTTTGGAGTGAATAAATGTGGTCATGTTGTGTTATCAGCAGCTGCATAGCCTTAAAAGTCAGGTAGCTGCTGACGAGAAATAAATAAATGGTTGATTAAATAAACCCAAATAAAACTGGTAGCCTTGGCTATATCAATGTGAACAAAAAAATTCCCATAATTCTTTTCAGCTGGGAATGTTGTGTTTATTTGTGTATGATGACCGGTATTTGCCATGTTTACACTCTAGAAGCAGCCTATTTTTTAAAATAGGCATGCAAGAAACATTTTCATCTGCTTGTATGTTTGTCACCACTGTGTGGATAAACGCTGAAACCATCTCAGTTGAGTTTTTCTTTATTTTAATGCTTCCACCAATCTCTTCTGTGCAAATTAAGCGTGGGCATAAAAAATGATGATGAAAGCATAAATATTGCTTTCTAATGCTTTGTTCACATTGTATGAGAAGGATTTAAAGAGAAAGAAAACCTCTCTTTCATGCTATAATGTTAGATTAGCTACTCAATAAATGGTTCTCTGTTGACAAATGAAAAACGGAAAAAAAAACAAGCAGTGTATTCTAAAAATGAGATTTCACTACTGTTTTACAAACGCTTTAGTAGTTTTCTGTATATAATTGTTGGTAGTGGCAGTTCTCAGGTATATCATGAATGTGACTATTGTACTGAAAGCTGCAATTTCTGCTCTTGAAAAGATTCCACCTCTCATGCATCTTCATCCTGATTTCGTGACAGTAGAATTAACTAGCCGAGGCCACCTATCTGCAGATGGTTTACGCTTTCCTGCTCAGTTGCATATTGAAGACAGGAATGGTGGCAGTGGAGAGCAGGATTAGAGGCGTCATCTAAATGAGATGGAGCCACATTTCAAAGCTAAATTCTTTGCCAACTCTCAGACAAGATTAGAGTTTTAGTTAAAAAGCTAAAGTACGCATTATCATTGTAGACATCAACACTCAGTCATTTCAGAAAACACAATATGAACATTACTATGAATTTCAATGGAAACGTTTCAGTTTTACAAAAGGACCAATAACGTAAGGTGTAGTTTCTACACCTTGCTTCATTGCAGAGGCTCTTTTCTTATAAGGAATTACCAGATTACCAGGAGGATTTCTTGTCAAATAGAAAATGGTAATGATGAAGATAAAGGAACAAGAACAGCATAAAACAAGTTCTATCTTGCCCTGCAGCCATCAGCCGTTCATTTTTTGTCTCCCCCGTACACACAGATGCACTTCCCAAGCTGATAATCAGGCATTTATTCCGTAAACAATGCTGGAACTGACTTGGGATTTGCCTAACAATGTCTCATTACTAGTGTATGAGCTTCTTTTTTTTTTTTTCCTTGAGCTAATGCAATTCGTCAAGGAGAGCAGATGAGGGAGTGTGTGAGGGTGCAGGAGAACGAGGGGCGGGGGCGGAGCACGAGGAGGAGGACAAAAACACTTATTAATTTGCACGAAATGGAATTAGCAGCGGGGAGTTAGAAGCGACAGAGTTTCTAATTTTACCCTTGCCCCCATGCGCCGATGGTAAATGGAGATTTGTCACACTCCACTTGGCTGGCTCCCCAGCTTGATGAGCTGTCTCTCTTGCAAGATCCCTGCTCAATCTCCTGTATTAGCTGCAATGCCAGCGTTCACATCCCTGCCACAACCCCACAGAGTTATCATTGAGTGGGTGGAAGTGTCATCAGATGCCACATTGCACTGAATTAAAAGGATGTAAGAAGCAAGGAGACTTGTGAGCATTTGTCCTGCTAATCTTTTCTACAATTAGAGGTTGGACAGATGGGTAGATCGATGATACATAAACGTGTGGACGATGTATTGAAACAAATTGACAACACACAACCAGTGACATCAGAAAAACAAAGTTATCTATGAATTTTTATGTAGCAGTTTTACAGGGTTTGTTGAATTGGCGACATAAGGCTGCTTTGCTATCAAAACGTCTGCAATGAAATGGAGACACAACTTTCTGTTGACACAGAGCAATTGAAAGTACAATGTTAGAGTTTTTATAGTCAACAAGCCCATGAGTTAATGGAAGTGGAGCAATACTTTAAAAGGAACCGCGTCTATCAGCACAAGTTGCCGTTAATATATTGGTATTGTCCCATTTAACTTAACGTAATGGTTACTGACACGTGAAAACGTCTAATTACTTTAAAAATCATATTCATTTACTTTGTTTTTTGCCTGTGGTGGTCGCCATTTTTTAACCTGCAGAACGGTTTTCAGGATATTACGTAAGATGGTTGAAGTCGAGACAAGGAGGCTAGAAAAAAGCATTAAGGAAGACAATGTATGTTCTTTCACATTAAAATAAAAGTAGGAAAATCCAAGAAAGTCATTTGCAAACATTAGAAAATCAGGATGTTGTTTGCTTTTATCATAAGGGGAAGATCTGGACTAAAGTCAGCTGGTATACCAACATTTACATGTTACCACTGTGGACGCTGTCAAGCCGTTCTCAAATGCAAATAAGAGCTGAGGGATTACATCAGGTGTGCTATACTTTTGGATTTCATAAATTATAAAGCTGGATCTTATAGACCATATTGAACTTCATGTATAAAAATAAATTTCATCCAAGATATATTTGAATTATCATTGTGGGCAGTGGTCTAGGTTCGGACCTACCTAATGGGACTTGGTTCTGATTTGGGTATTTGTTGTATAATTTTACCTTGTTACCTGTCTTATATTGTTCAGCACAGTAATCTTAAATGTTCGATCTTGATACCAGACGGATACGGACAGAAAGCAGCTTGTCTTTCTGAGTAAACATCTGCAAGCAGCTGCAGCACAAACACCGGCTCTTTGTCCGGCTCTGCCCTCTTCATCCACCCGGTTGTCCTCATTTCCAGCCGGACTGAGAGTCACTTCAGCTGTAATGTTGTCAGGTTGTCGTGAGAAAACCTTCATTCTACAAGCGAGTGAGCTCGCCAAGATTCAGATTAGCACACAGTCCAAATACACAGGAGAAGAAACAGAGAATACCAGCGCGCTTTTAACGTTGTTATTGGGTCATAAATGAGCGATACGCCCAGATTGTAGATTATTGCCCCACATAATGCCCACGTCTGGTTGCTCTCTTACTAGACTAACAAGGCTAAACTAGCCTAGCCTAAATGCCAGGATGTATAATCTTGAAGTGTTTAGAGGTGCAGGGTATCATGTTTGGATTGCAAAAAGCTGCATATCTGCTGATCAGTACGCTGGCCTGCACGGGAAGTGGGTTTACCTGGTGTGGCGGATTACACGAATGTTGTGAATTGGGCCTATTGAGCCACTCACTGTACCGCTAGATGGGGCCAAGAGGCTGCTTCAGCCAAAATGAGCCACCTCCCAGAATGCATTGCAATGTGTATAACAATGGATGGTTATGTGAAAAATGAATATTTCAAAATATATCTAAAAATTCAGTCATTTAGTTCTGCAAGAATCCCATTTTTACAGCTAAAGCAAATGTTTATTTGATAATATGTTGTTCGTCCTAGCCGGAGTCCTTTTTAAGAATGGAAAATAAAACATGTAACACATTTAACTCATATAGATTCTTAGCCAACCTGACCACAAACTCCTCTGAATGATCATCTTCGCCGTCACTTTTATTTCACATTTACTTTTCCAGGTTTCCCCCCTCAGATTCCCTAACCTTAAAGGGACTATACCCCATTTCACGTCCGGCTAGCTTAGTTAGCGATAGCGGCTATTTTTCTTTTAGCTTTTGTGTGACGCTTTTTCTTGGCTAAGGGGTTTAACTTTCATAATTTGACTCCGGATCACTATGGGAACGCTATTACTGGCTCATCGGAGTCTGGACGTTCCAAAAATTAACCAGGCAGAGAGAGAGTGTCACGCCAATGCTAAAAAAACTAGCCGCTTTCGCTAACTAAAATGCCCTGAACCCGTACATATGCGCAATCAATGAGTCGTTAATTGTAATGAAATTACCCCTTTTACCACATACTATACCACGTAGAAAACCATTTTTCTTAGAAAGATTAAAATAATATCAGGTATGGTTCCTTTAACATACGCTGTCATTGGCTGCAGCTCCTCCCCTGCTGGCTGCTCAAGAATATTAAACAAGTTGTATTTTTGCTCAGACTTGAACGCATCTGCTAAACTTACAAATCACCTTTTGGAAGTGTTGACACACTGCATATGATGACTGCTGATGGGACTTGGATTTGATCTGGGTCATTTGTCTTTGTGGAAATTTAGCTTGAAATCTTGGCTTTAGGTCACATTAATCGCAGGATGGAAACTCATTGAGTGTGTCTTTGTGAATAATTGATCCAAGTTAGATACGGAGACCATGTGAACGTGGTCTTCTAGACATTAATGTTTATATTCTGTAATGTGGTAATGGAGCTGCGGTGTGACGTTGTAATATAATTATATAGCACATCAGTTAGGGCTGGGCAATAAATCGATTTTATCGATAAATCGAATTTGCTATTATAGAGGATTTCATTTTTCGAAAATCAAGATTTTCTTAGCCGGAAATATTTTGCCGACGTTTCCTTCCCTCACCTGTACAAGTGTATCCATGAAAGTTATATTTTCATTGTTTACAGTGGCAGGGCCTGCCAGCTTGTTTTATAAGTTTGTTTCACAACTTAAAATATCTGCACTTTGAATTTAGGTCAATTTCCTGAATGGGTGTTCGAAATAAAATTATGTTTTCCCATACAATTTAATATTTGTGATCTGTTTTAAAGAAAAAGACAGGAAGATTAAAGCAAATCGATTAAAATCGAAAATCGGATTTGGTTTTAAAAAATCTGAGATTTTTATTTTTTGGCCATATCGCCCAGCCCTAACATCAGTCTTAATGATGGATGGAACAACGGAGAGGTGCAGGGCTAAATTCCTGTAATAAAATCTGCTGCTGTCCACTAAGCAGCAAATATAATAAACAATGTGCTACTGAACAGGATCACTGATCAATGACTCACACAATACTCCCCTAGTGAGAGCTGCCGACCCCTGCACACCCCATTTTTTACATATTTTAAAGGCTCGTCCAAAGTTCTGCCTGTTCAGAGTGGTCCTGAAGACAGATACTAAATATTCACCTCTCCTTATGACCCCACTTCTGATACATCAATCAATATATGTGATGATTTGATCAGCTGTTGGTGATACATGAGGCAGTTGTGGAGCTGTTATTACCGTCCAAATCCCTCTTTAAATCTTCTGTGAATCTGTGTTTGATTTTGGTTTGCTTACAGATAATCTGTCCTTTGTTGCTGCGCTGCTTCACATGTATGCTGGACTTATCCAAGAAAAAACAAGGGAGGGAAGGATAACATGGTCATACAGTGCTTTAATTGGAAGCATCAAAAGCACAAAGTGCATGTTTATCGTCTGTATTCCCTATTTTGCATAGATACGGTTTGTTTATCCGTTTGCTAAAGATCCCCAAAGCTGGGGTCAGGTCAGTGTGGCTGCAAGGCCACAGTCATCCCTCACTGATTAAAAGGAAGCATCTGTGACACACACACACACAAACACACATGCTGTGCCTGCAGCTCTTGCCTGGCGATAAGGATCCCGATGTGTCTGACAGCGAAGCTGACTGCGGAGTGTGAGGGAATTAGAGGGATTAGGGGGCTATAGAGTAGCGTGATAGCCTCTGGGATGACGGAGGGATTAGCCCGATTATCTCTCTCTCTCCCAGCTATGCAGGCCTAGTCTGGAGCTGAAAGCTGCCAGATGTGGCACCTACAGACAGAGAGAGGAGGAAACAGCCTGAGGGAAGGAGGCAGGAGAGGGTGCAAAGGGAGAATGGAAAAAAAAAACAGAAGGGCAAGTAAGGAAGGACAAAAGGGAAAAGGTTATAAACTGGGAGAGAAACAGGAGTAAAGTGTGTGGAGTGACAGCCGAGGTAATGATAGTGGTGAAAAAGAGAGATGAGATAGGAGGCAGAGCTCTCTGATGGCTTGGCTTCACTTTCGTTCCCTCCAGCGAACATTGACTCCTTGCTTGGCTTGATATGGGATTTCAGCTAGGTGGTGCTCAGACCAGCTTTACATTTTAATTTGAAGATTTACTGGCAGTTACAGGGAGGCTGTGTACAATATGTCATCCTCTGTTTGTGCACGTCTTATCTGTAAGAATATGATTCTGAGACACATGTTGTTCTACTGTCAACCGACTGTCAACTGTTTAGCAAATAGTCATTGTTTGCCAACAGGCACTTGCAAATTGTCGCTATCTCCCGTGACTACATAGTCTGCACATTAAGATCAGGGTATGACCTGAGCAGGATCCTCTCAAGATTTGCATCAAAATACTAACAAAACAAAGACTAAAATGCTCATTATTTAAAATCTGCTTGTATTAAAACGCCACTTTAGAAATGGTTTAAAAATGGATTTTTATTCATACACCATAATGGACTAAAAAAAAGTATAAAGGTTAAAGCTTATAAAGTTGGTGACGTTGAAAAGAAAATCAAGAACAAAATTTCAACAGGTATGTGACCATGATTTGGAACAAAAGCAGCATCCTCTGAGGACTGGATCTCCATTTAGTCAACAAATACTTAGAAAATCATTTGTTTCTATAGAATCTTCAAAGAATGACTGAAAGGATTTGCATATTTTTCCCCTACCTGACATGTTATCATTAGGGGATTAAACGGATCTTTAGGAACGCCATTGTTTGAAGAGCAAAAGCAACAGCCATATATATACTTTCTACTAATTAGGTGTATGCATGATTATTATAGCTGCCTTACATATTTTCTGTTTGAAGCATTGTTGTGCCCTGTACAAATAAATGTGTGTTTTCAAGCTGCAGTCCATGAGTTTGGTTTGGTAAGTGGGACCTGTTTGACTGGATGCAATAGAACAATGCTAAAAATGAAGAAGAGTTTCACAGACGAGGCCTCGTATACCATCTAACGCTGCTGATGTCCTTTCTGCTGTGATCTCATGAAACTCTTCCGTCATCATGTTTATCAATTTATTTACATCCTACAAATTCTATAACTACAGTCTGAGTTTTGTAATGCGCCCCCTGGTGGAAGGGTAAGGGTTAGGCTTAGTCGAAAGCAAGTATGTGAACAGCTATGCTGATGATGAGGCTGCAGGTGAGCTTACATGAACATGAGATTTAAAAGCAAGTACAGTCTTGGCCTACGAGATCCCTCAGACACCATTTAATTCTGTCTGCTAAGGAACGAATGAAAGTAATTGGAGGAATCAGATTTGTCCTGACTTACGGTGGTGTAGTTTTGAAAAGTTGTTTTCATCTTAAGTGAGTTGTCATACGGGCCGGCTTGCAGCATGAGCATGTCTTGTGGTATTTTTTTTTTCTTTTTGGTGTGATTTTCCGAGTAGGCCAATTATCAGTGGTTGGAGCGTGAAAGCATTGCATTGTTTGAAGATATCGTGTGTGTGGCACGCACACGAGTCACAAGAGCCGAGCAGAACTAATTATCAGGGGCTGGAGTCTGGTACTGATCTCTGTGACAGCAATTAGGCTCATGTGAAAGTACACGTTCACCTTCTTAAAACATATTTCAGTGCTTTCTGGTGCTTTTTCCACTTGGATTATTATATAAAAAATCATTCCATATTCATTCAAACCTCATGAAGTACAGAGTTTTTTTTAAGCTTTTTGTTTTTTTCTGTCTCAGCATGTATGTTTTCTCACAGCCCCAGTCGTGGCTTACACGGCCTAAATATGCTGACAAGGAAACTGAACCGTTATATCTTATACACAAGCCCACAACCCCAAAAACCACAAGTAGCAGCCTTTCTTAACCCAGCGCTCTCCTTCCTCCTCCTCCTCCTGCACCAGAACAATTAATGTTGCAAACACATCTACTCTGAAAGAACAGTGTGCACTTTACAGGCTGCGCCGAGCAGCTTATTAACAAAACGTTAAACGAAGCATTCTTATCTTTTTCTGTAAGTTTCTGGTTGCATTACTGAGCTTGTTTCAATCCGGATGTCTGACGTAGGAACTGTAACACCACATGCTGTTGTGGGTTACTGTATTCTCCAGCGGCTGCTCACATCTACACAGGATGTGCCGACTGAGCTGCTTGAAGGTTCTTTTGTGGTGAAGTGGATAGATTGTTTCCGTGCAGTTTGTCAGTTCGTGTGTTTGCGTGTGTGAGTGTGTGTCTGAGCGAGTCTGTGCTCTGTAAACAAGATTTGCTTGTGCCCTTAAACCATGGTCGACAGAGTGCTTCTATGTATGACAGCAACACTTTTTTTTTCCACAGGTTATTGGGTATGGTGAGTTGTCATGGCAACTGGTGAGATGTTGCTCACTATGATTCTTTTACTCGTTCTTCTCAATAAAGAAAGAAGCAGGATACAAATTGACTCCTTCGTCAAACCAAACTAAATCGGACGAGGGGAAGTAGCAGTAGTTGCAAATGAGGAATGGGGATGGTATTGTTTGTTCTTTTAGATGTTTTACACACATGGAAAGAAACTATCAGAAACACAAAGTGGTTTCACTTTTAATCTCCCAGCTGAGTTTTTATATAAAAACTTCAGCCACAAAATGCAAATTGCTGCACAGTTCCCCTGTATATTTATATTAGAATTATTTTAATTTAGAAAGGGAACTTTTTTTGATTACACCCACACTTTTTTGAGCGAAAAAAAACATATTTTTCATTTTCCTTTACATTTTAACTTGTTTTGAACGCATGTGCCATCTGCAATTTTGCCCTCCTTTGACTAAAACTCGCTTTATCTTCCATCTGTACATGTGCAACTCTGCTGGAGTTGTCAGAGTAATCTAGCTGATAAGTCAAAATGGAAGCAGATGACTTGGTTCTTATCTTCCCACTAAGTGCTGCAGTTTGTCTTGGTGTTAGGTGTCAGAGCGCTTTCGCACACAGACACATGCTTAGAAAAGCGTACAAATTGGTTCACACTCTACTTGCATCTGATAAGTCGATCATATATGTTTATGTGTGCAGAAGCTCTTCTCCATGTGGTCACTGCTGTTTGACGACAGAAGACGTGCTTTGCTTGTCTGGCTGACGTGGTTGGAAGTCACCACAGTGCATCGGTGCAGATTGCTTGAAACAATCGCCAGCCTTTCGCTGATGCCATTCTGATCTGTAGGAACACAGAAGACTTGTGTTCAGATGGCAGTTTCCTAACCGAAGTTCTTCCTTTTACATTTGCAGGGTCAGCACTGTTGATTGGTGCCGCTATTCTAACAGAAATTGGTATTTTTTCATTGAATGATTAAAAAAAACATCAGTTTGGTGAGGATGAAACTAGCCACGTCTTTCTGTCTTGTTTTTTTTTTTATTCACCTTGTATATATTCACCTTTTCATACATTACATCAACATCTTTAACATCACTACTGTAAATATGAGCACATTTCTCTTGCACAAGGTTGGAAAAGTGAGTTGATTATTCAGATAGTTGCAATTTAATGTACTATTTCTATCCCTCCGTTTGAAATTGATGTTTGCAAGTATGAAACCACTGTAACAGAAAGAGGAAGACAAAAGGCAAAGAGACTAAAAAGTGAACATGAGACCTGTAAAGAAAATAGGCTACCCCCTACACAATTGCATAACTGTGACCTATAATACACCGCAACCAAGACAAAGAACAAAAGTAGGATGGAAACTGTGTGTTTCTGTGAGCGCTCACACGCCTGTGGGTGTGTAAATGTGCATGGACGTGCAAGATGACACAACGTATTTGAAATGTGTAAAATGGAGCAGGGGAGGTGAGTGTGAATATGTGCACACTTGAAGTACACACACACAAGATGTAGATGTATTGGTTTCCGTCTTTCTGCAGAATGCATCGATAGCACATTGTTTTTGCTGCACTGCTCGCCCACAAACCCACAATGACAATCTCATAGCCACGTTGTCAACATCCATACATTACAAGGACTGTTCACCGTATTGTTTTCTGATCAAGACAGATTACTCTTCATCAGCAGCTTGGGCAGCTTCGGGTTGAGAGATACAAAATCATGTTGATGCATTTGATAGAATAGTGAAAGTGAGAGATTTTATATTGAAATCTCTGGGCCTTATTGAATTTCTCAGGGGTGGATCAAATTACTGTTTTTGTCAATGCACTGAACAGGCTGCCGGCTCTTGCTGTCTCATTTCTCAGGTTTTGTTATCTGTTTTGTTAAAACAGAAACAACAATTTCAGCTCCCTTTTTTTTGGTTATCTTGAAAGTGTCCTTAAATACAAACATCTCTGAAGAACGCCTACTTATCTGTTTCAAATTCCTGAAAGCGATTTTAACATTCACACTTCCTCCCAGTGCCTGTGGGTCCCTTTCATTTACCCTTTACTTCTGAGCGCATTTTGTTGCTGCGGCATGAAGAACAGAGCAAATTGAGCCCTAAATGTAAGCATGTGACATGAGAAGACAAAATGGCAGCTCAGACGAGCCCTGGACCACCCACAAGCATTGTGGCTTCCCCCCTAACTAAATGTGGACTGAATTAGATGCAGCCTCAAATTGTTACCCCAGAGCTTTTATTAACCACACCGGAACCAAATGGCTAGATGGCCTGTTTTGACTTCTCTTTTTGCCTCCATACACTTTGTGTGCTTCTAATATTGAGGAAGTTGTGTGTGGAAGTTTTACAGAAATCTTTAAAATAGAGGGCAGATAACGTGTGCATTTAAACACGTAGAGCAGTTTGTCTTTTTGGGGTGGAGTGTGGGACACATGTTAAAACACAAGATGAAGACTGCACTTATACAACCTACCATTACTGAGTGTGTACATATGCACCGTCAGTGAACGAATGGACGTATCTAAACTGTGTATTTGAGTGCGAGCAGATTCACACACAGTGTATGAGTCTGTTTTTCTTAGTGAAAATCTCCAAAATGACATTACAAATCTACTTCACACTTGAAATCACATAGATGTTTAGTACAAAACATCGCTGCCAAACATTCACAACACACATGGACAAATATTTTGTGGTCCTATAAGATGAGTTTTGGGTTTCTTTCTGAACTGGAGTACACACATCCCACTCAAATATACACTTGCAAGGTGTTGTGGAAAATTACCAGACTTGCATGCATGCTGGCGTATTACTGAAGTCATGGAGAGCGGGAATGAGCTATTTGTGGTGTCCTGCTGACTGGACCAAAGGAAAGAAGACCAGAGCTGTGGTGTGGCTTGAAAGAGGAAAGGATGTCATTAGGCTTGAGGCCAAAGACCTCCATTTACCCTCTGTTCTGTGTGTGTGTGCGTTTGTGTGTGTGTGTGTGTGTTCTGTGAAGTCACACAGTAGGAGGTATCTGTGCAGAACACATTCGGCTCAGGAGCTTCACCTCTCCTCAGATCACTCAGGGAAAGCCAGAGGTGGTAAAAAAGGTTAGTGGTTAAAAAAGTAGGAGCAGCAGGTTCTTACGGCTTAGATTTGACTTTGAAATCATCCGCGTCTCTTAGTGTAGCGTCACGGCAGCCCCCGCCCCCGCCCCACGAGTTATTTAGCTATGGTTATAAAACTATACCTAGTTTATCTCCTTTTTCTAGATGAGACAAAAGCCATTTTCGTTTAATGAATTGTTGATACATCTAAATGACAAGGAAACTAAAAGGCATTTTAAATTACTTTAAAAAATATCCTCTTCTCATTTAGGCCAGCTGAAGTGAAATGTTTGATTTTCAAGTGAGCTCTAAGTTTGAACATCAAAAAGGCAACGAGAGACAAACAAACTCCCGCTGTGGTCGTCTTTAAAAACGTGCTAATGAAGACGGAGGACTAAGGCAGCAAATATACAGGCTGTGGAGACGTAGGTAAGTTAATGTGCTGCAGCTAAGTGGCTAATTAGCCAGCAAACTTAGTCATGCATTCGTTCCTGCTGAGACAAACTCAAGGAGCTCACCGTCCCGTCTGCCAGCCTGATGAAACTTTGTGGGGCAGATTTAGTTTTGCTGTGTGTCAGGTGCAGACAGGGTTTGGTCATGAATTTGATACGGTTTGAAATAAACGTGCAACACAAACAAAAAGTAATCATAACTGTACAACCAAAACAGAAAAAAAAAGCTGCGACACCCGTAGAGAAACTTAAGAGCCGCTGTAAGAAAACAAAGCAGAAAATCACTGAGCTGAGAAAAACATGCATAACAGCAGGAGCAGTAATAAGATTGCAAAGACATAACTGTCACTATCGGTGTTAAACCTACACAACAACAAAGTGACGATACGAGAATGTGCAGTCATGAGTGTTATGTGCAGAATAGGAGGAGATGTGATCATGTGTTTTGTGACCACATGCTAATTTGGACAAGATTAGTAAATCTGCGCGTGTTGTTTAGCCTGCTATCTATATATCAGAGTAAATGCAAGCTGATGTCACTGCTTTATGCAAAGATTTGTATGGAAACAAGTTCTCCATTGTACTTAGATAACATGCAAAATAACACGATGACATACAGCGAATATGTTTACCATAAGCATCAATCACCATCTCAGAAAGGAACATTTTCCTACTTTGGCTTTAAATCTGCTTTAAGAGACAAAGGTCAGAGACACACCAGGATGCTATTAGTCCACAATCAATGCTCCCAAGTTGGGCCTCAGACACCAGTTCACAACATGCTGTAACAATTTTAGTTGTTGCCCTTTAATCTAAAATGTTCCCTCTCCTCAACAAATGAGCAGCAACAGAAGCGAAAATAATCTTAAAGTAGTATTGATTTGAATTGCAGCAGCCGCTGCGCTGCTCGGTCTGTTTTTATGAGCAGGCATAAAACAACAGTGAGGAGATGGCCTGGATGCTTTCCATGTATTACAATCAGAAATGCTAAATTGCGCCATTACCCACCTTTCCACTGATTACTCTTGGAACATTAGCAATTATTTTCACACGGGTCACACTCATAAAACCAATAATCAAGTGATTTAAAGCTATGATGGAGGAACTGGGCTGCAGCTTACCGAGGCAGGAGGCTTTTGCCTTTTAGACATCGATTTCAGGCTGCTGTTAGCGGGCTTTACGAGGACAAATTGCTTCTGGGCTTCTCTGAGGGAGATTGAGAGAGTGACACGGAGAGGAGGAGAAGATCATCCTAGTATCAGTGTGGGTGTCTGGTGAGGTGAAGCCGAGATACAAAAGCATGTTCAGTGTGCTATGAGCTGAAGTAAGGGTCATTGTGAGCGAAAGCAAATATAAACAAAACATTTTCAAAGCACATTTAAAAACACTATTTCTTGAATGTTAAATGTGTTTTCTGTTAGTGTGTATATTCAAATGTACATTATGTCTTATGTTTTGTGATATGTTGCTCTTATTGTTCATTTTACTATGCTTGGATGTGTTTTGGCTCATATTAAACCTCTCAACCGTGTTACAGAATATTATCATTGCTTAATCCTTCGGTCTGTCTCCTCACTGCCGTCCTTTCACTGCCTGATTAGATATTGTTGGGCGTGTGCTTTTATCTGCGTATTGTTTGACCGGATGGATGTGCAGCAGGTCTAGGAAACAGAGCAGAGCAATGGCCTCCCACTCTGTCTGTGCTTATGGAGACTGATGACTGCATTTGGTGGTGGGAGGTGAGAAGGGCCGCTGCTGCAGGGCAAAAGCCCCGTTCGCTGCCCACCCACCCATCATCCTATTACTGCTCCACTGGGACAGAGCAAGGGGTGGCAGAGGGATGAGAGTCAGACTAGATAAAGCGATCTGAAGATGGAAGTGGTGAAGAAGGCTCTGTACAGAGACGAGTAGAAAAATGGACACATAAATGAATAAGAAAGGAGGAAAGAGAGGTGAAAAATGCTGTTTTTAGCAGAGAAACGCTCAATGTTACCTTGAAAAGCCTAAACAGAACAGAAATGGGTCAGAAGTAATTTCAGGTTTGTTTTTTTGTATTTTATATGCAAGAAAAACACAAATAGGCAGGAAAACACAAGTCTGTCTACCAGCCATCAGCTGGCCTTCACGTCGCTTCAGAGTTCCTGTCTGCAGTGAGAAGCTACTCCGAGTAGTTCTGAGTCCCATAAAGCACAGGAAGCCCCAAGAGCTGTTTGATACTACTCTGATGTCTTAGTCCTCGGTAAAGCAGGACTTGACAAGAGCGAATACAGAAGGTTTGCCACAAGATACAAACCATTCATAAACCTCACAAAAGAAATGGCTGATTATACTTTGCCAAAATAGATTTCTAACAAGATCAACATGAACCGACTGACTGGAAACATACTGCAGTGCCTCTTAAACACATGGTGGAATATCCCCATGCTGTCACTTGTGAACAACTTCTCTGACCCTCCACATCTCCTCAGCAGTCTCATTTACACTGTGACAGGACTGAGTGGCATCCAGGGCACAGTTGAGACCATAACCACAAACACACCCACACAAACACATTCAGCCCACAGTTGGAGGGTTTGCTATAACAGTCACTTGCGGCTTCTTTCTGTTTAGAGCCATTGGACACGTCTGTATGTCCGTGTGTTTGTTTTTTTACGTGTGAATAATGTATCGTTTCATCATTATATTCCCAGACTTCCTGCATCAGGTCATGATGTGGTCTCATCTAAATCCATGTTTGGGTCCAGAAGGCTCGGTGGTTTGCTCTTGTTTTTAAATAGTGGTGGAAGCAATCGGATGATGCATTGTGAATTTTTCTTGAACTGCAGCCTAACCCAAAAATGCCACTCATTCAAGCCTGAAGAGAGTTCAGTCTCTTTTCTGGTTCATGACATATTTACAGACAACTCTTCTATTTTTGGAAGCCGGGGTTTGTCTCAGTAAGGGTGAAATCTGTTTTGTGAGTATTTGGATTTACTTTCGGTTTTATTTGTCATGCGGCGAACTCGCGCAAACTAGATACAGTAACTCTGTAATTACCTTTTTAAAATGTCGCATAAAGCCCCTGATACACGTGCATGAGAGAGGAATTAAGACTCTCCCACACCAGGAAACACACATGCAGAGATGAGCAAACAGTTATAAAAAATGATCCTGGAAACACACACACACACATACACACATGCGCTCGTATATATAAACAGACACATTCAAATGCACACAGTGTGGTCCAAGCCTCAGCTTCTAAGCCTGTAATGAAGCCTTAGTGAGGGTCTACTAAGGAGGCTGGAGCAGTCAGCCAAATCGGCCTGCGGTCTCATTCAGACAACCACCTCGGCTTTGCCAGCGACCCGAGCCGCTGTGTTCAGCCACTGGGTGGGATGGTCAGGGGAACCGAACCAGCCAAGTGGAGGGTGGAGTTTTGACGAGGACTGTGCTAGATGTGGTCAGTGTGGGACACCATGAAGGGCTGTCACTTATTTGTTACCGCAAAAGGGCAAAGGCGGCCTTTCCTGTTCTTTACGCTGGTCTCCTGGCTAACTCATGCGTGGAGGTCGAGTTGTGAAAACTGGCGCCCGTGAAGAAAACGTGAGCGTTTCCAGAGCAGCAAACACTCAGAGCATGTTTCAAAGTCGAGCTTCCACTGTTAAATGGATTCCTCTGACGTTCCTTTGGCACGACGCAAATCTGTATTAATACACAAACACACAAACAGAGATGTTTCACCAAATGTGGCTTCCACTATCCACACAATACACCCACCACAATGACCTGGTGACGCCTCACCACACATAGCATATATTTACTCCACAGCAATTTACCCTGGGGCTTTGACAGCTCATCGTTTATGCCACTGTGGCATTGCAGGGGCACCACTCCCTGTCTGTCTGCTTATCTGCCTGTCAGAAAACGGCAAGAAAGGCAAACCAATGACTGAGAAATGATGCTCTATCACAACCTTGAAGTGAGTTAAAGCTATTCAGAAGTTGCAGGAAAGCTCTTTGTATGTTGATTTTCAAAAAATAAAAGCTTGCTTGCCTTTTTAAAATGGTTTATATATAACTTTTCACCTTTGCTCTGTTTAATATGTAGAGAGCAATGAATGTGCTAATAAGCCCCGCCTGCATCTTTACAGACTGCAGCTTCTCACCTTTAGCTTTGCTGAAACAGTGAAAACATGCAACAATTTGACGAAGTGTGCTTCAATGGAGTTTTCAGCCAAACACATTTAAAGCAGAAAATGAATCAGAAGACAAAGAACTCATTTCTGTGACTAATTTCATCCAGCAACATTTTAAGATTGACTGACTGTTTTTTGTTTTCTTTATTTGATCTTTTTTTTGTTTTTGCACATTAAACAGTGGGTGTCTGAATCTGTTTTTGAGAATGCAGTTGCTCACTGAAGGCACTGACTGCTTGTTTTACTCGTGATTTGTCTCTAAACAAATACACTACGGACATTTCAGCACCCTTAAAAACCTGATTTTCCTTGCAAAGGTCTTCAAGATGCGTGGGTCAGTCAGTGAGTCAGAAAACTGAATTATATGTAAATATATTAGTCTAATTAGAGGCTTTGTAGTTAATTAATCTTGATTAATCACATTTTATTCACATAATAGTTGCCTCAGAAAACAATTCTTTTAGGTTAACATCTGTCTATTATATGATTCAGTTGTTCACTAAAATCCCTTTTAACCCTTTAATGCATGAATTAAGAAAGTGCCAAGTTTTTTGCATACAGTACTTTACTTCCAGAGACGCATACAGTGAGGAGTATTCGCTAGAGGAGACTCTAAATATAGCACCAAGGTTGCTAAGTTGGCAACACTGCGCTTTGTGTGCGTCTGTGAAATCGGTCTGCCAGAAAACGTGCGCTGACAAATGTGTTTGTAATTTAAAATGCAAATGTATGGGTAAATCTTTTTAACACATTAATTTTTTGTAATAAATCATAACAAATGCATTAAAGTCCCACCCTTATTATATACTACACTCTTGGTTTATCCCTTGCTCTGTCTCATTCTCCTTTTTCTTTTCCCCACTTCCGTCCTCTTAATTACATCGTCTTGCTTTTCTTGGATAAATCGGCAGTCGTGCACGTTCAGAGCAGCTTGGGTGTTGATATTCATTTGCTAGCATGAAAATAAAATGCTGCGATTTGTTAGACTCAGGACGCCGTGGGACAACAGCTCCTGGAGTTTTAAGGAGGGAAAGTTGTGTAGTGTTGCTTTAATGGGCTCTTTATCTATCAGTAACATGACTTGATGATGAAATAAAATACCATGGACGAAAAATGCTTTATTAATACCAGAGTGAAATTACAGTAGTGGAGACCTATTAGTGGGTTGCGTGTCAACCACTTTAGTCCAGATCAGGGTTTTTCAGCTCAGGTCCTTGACAATTACTGTCCTTCAGGATTTAGCTGTTTCCCTTCCGGCACTCATCTGGCCCAGATTAAATGCTCGACAGGCTGACTAACCAGAGAAAAAGGTGGGTAGGAGATCTGGTTCTATTGAATTGGGTGTGTTAATACGGGTCTAGTGGACCAATCCTGATATAGACAATCCAGAGTATTTAGCATCCGTGAATTTAATTATCATAATCTTTATTCAGGGATGGTGTGTAGAAGTGAGATGTTTGGGACGTTATGGTGATATGAAGCAAAATTCACATCCTGCTACAACAAGCAGAATAATAACATACATATTATATAGTATATAGAATAAAAATATATACCTGTATTTTCATTTGGATTTATTTGTAGCACTTTA
>JAVQJG010182385.1:0-10613 GCA_036024015.1 Craterocephalus amniculus
GCCCAATTAACCTCACATGCATGTCTTTGGACAGTGGGAGGAAGCCGGAGTGCCCGGTGAGAACCCACGCATACACGGGGAGAACATGCAAACTCCACACAGGAAGGCCACAGTTTCAAACCCCTCCTCAGCCAGAATCAGACGCCCCCTCTGACTCCTGACCAACTCGGACTTGAACCCGCGGCCCTCTCACTGTGAGGCCGCAGTGCTAACCACTACACCACCGTGCAGCCCTAAAAGTGTTGCCATCATGAGATTTTTTTAATTTTTTTAAACCTCAGGACTTTTCTGTTCTGCTCAGCTTTTTGAAATCATCTCGGGAGGGTCGCACCAGGTTCAAACACAGCTCGGCACTCCTTGTCTTTAAAAAGAAACTCCGTTCAGAGATAACAGCTATTCTACATCTGTGGTTGTGCTTGTTAACTCTGACTTTCTGCTTCAGGCTCACATAAAAACAGTGTCTTAAACATAAGCTTCTCTAACAGAAAATCCACCCATTGCCTGGCGCTCCATTCAGAACAGGAGCAGGCTGCATCATTGGAGAGATTTGGAAAACATTACAAAATCAGCAAACTGAGGAATGCTGCCAGAAAAAGCAGAAGACATCTGGTGTGCTTGGTTCTACTGTAAACAGCAGTCATCTCTTCATAATGATTAGCATCTGTTTTCTCTCATTTACAGGCAGTGACATGCTAATATTCACCTACTTGGCAAAAATCAACAAAAAAATTGTACAGGCTGCTGAGATTAAATGAAAAAAGGAAAAATATTCTTATAAATACTGCTCATTAATCTGAGGGATTCTGTTACCACATGGTTTTCAGTCAGAAGATATATTGGTTAAAGGAGAAAGGATATAAGGTTTAATGAAGGCCCTGATTTACAAAGATCCCAAATAGTGAACGTAAAATTGCGTCTGCTGCAAATAAATTGCTCCTGTTGTGTTTCCATGATTTGATTGTGGAAGATTGTTAGCTCTGTTGATAAGGGCGCAAACGGGCTTATTTGAATGAAGAGAGCAAGATAGGTGCAAACAGAAAACAGATGGCGGTTGAAATATTAAGGCAAATAGAAATACAACGAGCAGGACTGCAGTATGGATGCCAGAAAGTAAAACCAACTGGAAAACAAGATGACCACCAGATGAGTTTAGGAAAAGATGGAAAGAGGAAATTAGATAATAAAACCTTTGCAAATGGGTGGGGGAATCAATAGTGAAGATTCCTCTGACCAATACTGAGCAACAGGTGCAGCTCACTGTCTGCAAGGAGCTGATAGCTGGAAACCCGGGCGTGACAAGCTAGCTAGCTGTAGGTGCTGTATTTGCACAAACTTAAACATTCTGGTGATGACATCATAATTGTTATTGACAAATATAAACAAGCCTCCTTAAGACAACATTCGTCTGAATATCAGATGGGATTTTAACATTTAGAAAAATGATCTGTTTTATGCAAAGAGTTTTTTCCACAAGTTCAGTTCACCTCCAAGTCAGACTGATGCGTGTCCTGCAGCATTTCGCTGCTTCCTCTCACCCATCCTGCAGCTGTTGGTGCCCGTCTGAGCCAGTTCATGCCTGCCAGTTAGAAGCTCCATGTTGAGTAAATCATATTGACCATGCAAAGCTGATTTATCTGCATGTACTGCTTGCAGTATCAGACAGAAGGTCCAGATTGCATATATATAAACAGCAAACTCAAAAAAACGCATTGCAGCGATATTGGGACAGTTTTACTAGCGCATTCGTCTTTGAGCGAGGTTGGTAGATCAGCTGCAGCATGTCTTTTATCGCCTGTAATCCAATTGCACGTGTTTTAAGTGGCGCAAACGTTCAGGGCCTTAGAGCCATATCAGAGTCAACATCCAACCACAAACAGCCTTCAGCAAATCTCCTGCTACTGTATTCTTCCTTTGCAGGCTAGAGTCTGCAGTGCTCAGATCATGTGACCATCCACAGATGCACGGGGAATCCGATGAGATGTTTTTGCTGCTGGGTGGAATATGTTTTCAGTCGCCCGTCAGCAGATGATGCGCCGTGGTGTTTGCTCCGTCTGGTCTCCGTGTCTGTCTTTGTCTGTGCTTCTGCTCCCGTTGTACCTGTTATCACTTTCATCTGACAAAGATGAAGTTTAAAAGGATGGTTGACGATGATGATGTTACTACCGCTCTGACATCATTATGTGCTAACGCCATACCTGACTACGACCCGCTGCGTCACTGCCTCTGCTTCCTGTTTCTGTGCTCTGTAACACACCGCCCTTCTCCTCCCACTTCCCTCAGGTTTTGGTCTGCTTTGGGTTGACCGGTCATTATGCTGATGCAGCTCTGTAGTTTCAAGGTCAGTGCCCCCTCCTCTCTGTACCCACACAGCCCCCCCTCCTCTCTGTACCCACACAGCCCCCTCAACACACACACACACACACCCTCCCACACCCCAACCTTTACCATTTCCTTCTCACCTGCCTCTATCCCCAGTTAACCTGAGTAATTGTTACGACTCAGTAATAATGTTTGGCCTTTTTTTCCATTTATTTTAATATTGCATGGTGGCATGAGCAAGTGCATAAGAACAGAGGTGTGTGCGTGCAGATAGAAGATGAGCATGCTTCATCACTGAGTGCATGAACAAACTGCTTCAGCATTTAGAGCGATCAGTCAAGGCTGGCAGAGTCTTCCCCTGAAGCTGCGCTCTAACTGGAGCGTTCTCTGATCCAATCTGCGCTCCCAGGATGCTCGACTCCCTCCCTCCAAACTTGGATTTGCTGCTAATGATTCTGCAACTTGCCCTGATCGAAGAATCAAACTGTGGAGAGGCTGTTAATCTGTACTGAGTTATGACATGCTTTCAGACAAAGTCTGCATGTTTGACAATAAACTGGATTCATTCCACTTAAACAGGTATACACAGTCTGTTAAGAGACATTGTTTTCTACATTTATAAGGCGATAGACCGGTTACATAATTTAACTGTTTCTTGTTGATATTTTTCTTTATTTCTCTTTTTTATTTCATTTACAGTTTGTAAACGTAGAGCTAAAAGTCAGTAAATGAGTGTTTGATGGATTATTTCTATTGTAGCAATGCTTCTAGGCAGTAAATTAGTTAAGTTCCAATTTGAATGGAGCCACATTTTTACACTAAGAAAAAAGCGTTATCTCTTTTCTTTTAAATAAGAAAAATACAGATACATATTTTTTTTTAAAATAGTAATAATAAAGTAGTGACAGTGAAATGTTCAAAATTTGAACTAGCTACCGGATCACAAACACTTCCTTTGGTACAACATACCCAAACCGATTGGTAGAGACGATTCAGGCAGGTTTTTTTTATCAAAATAATGAATTCTACAAAACCCAACCCTTTAGACTGTTATAGCAAACTATATTCACATCGTATCCACTGCAGTGTGTCCTTCTTGTTTTATCCATTACTGACTAAATAAAGACACAAACTAAAGGAAGATAAACAGTTCCATGATTTTTCTCACATAGTTAAAATCGTGATTTTTGTGGGTAACATTTTGCAGTTTGATTTGACCACACTGCCTGAGCAGTGGGTTTATTTTAAATGCACACACACACACTACACACACATGCACTTTCCCCCTTACTGGATGATAGTTTGTTTGCTTTGCATACCAGTTGGTGGCTTGATGAGATCTTTCATATGAGACTAAGTGAAAATCAGTTTTCTGTGCGGGACTTGAGAGTTTTACTCTGTGAAACTGGACAGTGAATCTGCTGGGTAGCACCAACATTCTAACTCAGACAATGGAAGTAACATCATACATTATTAGTGCAGAGGAAACATTTTCAAAAACTGATTATTAAGAGTAACAATGAAAGACAGACAAAATTATTTCCAAGTTTAACAGATGATCCGGTAAACAGCAGGTAAATACAGAAATCAGTAACCTCGTCAGCTTCTGAGAACACGGGATGTCTGCTGTTCAGCAGGACATGAGAAGCTCTGTGTTATTTTACACCCTGCAGTGTATTCATAAGACATGGACTTATGACTTATTATAAATCTGATTCACTACTTTGAAAAAGAATCACTTTTCTACAATATCTTTCAGGAAGTAGATGGAAATTCCTACATTTTTTTGCTGCTAGTTAATAAATTTGAATAACAATTCCCAGTTTAAAGAATTGATGGCTGTAAGTAAAAGGGAAAACAGATTTGGACACATTATTCTGGAAAAATGACATGGGAGGACAGGGTATGTCCAGTTTATACTGGACTCCACCTGTCCAAGAAAAAGCTGATTAACTGTGTGTGTACATGAATAAGCAATGAGTGGGTCAACGCCACATTAAACCCCGGCGATTAGGAATGGGATGGCATTCAATTAAAGTCAGAGATGTATCTGAATTGAATCTTTTAAACAACAGTATTCCCAGTATACCATGGAACTCTAGAGACTAGAAGCAGGGCCAACACAGTTCAGGCCTTGTGTTTTCTGAAGCCATCCTTTCTGCACGGTCTGTTGCAGAACCTGTACCAGAATCGGCTCCTGAGCCTGGCTGCCATGGCCTCCCCGACCCGCAGCAGCCAGACCCGCCAGCGCTGTAAGGACGCGGCCCGACACAGCTACGGCTCCGAGGCCTACGCCGTCAACGGCCGGAACCAGGAGGCCTTCATGCTGGGGCTGCCGCGCTCCACCAGCGACACGGACCTGGTGTCTCCCGACGCTCGCTCCACGCTCACCGTCAGCTCCTCCCACTACACCATCGGCCGGTCGGAAGACTTGCTGATCGTCTGGGACATCAAGGAGGAGGTGGATGCTGGAGACTGGATAGGAATGTATCTCATTGGTAAGTGAGATTTCTCCACGTGTCAGCAGAAGCAGAACTTAAGGCGCTTTATAGAAGATAAATCAAGTTTTTTGTGACAGTGCTTCACACACAGTAGGTATATGGGTTGTAACATAAAGTAAAACCTGAATTCTAATAAACAAGTTTTCTTCCACAGTTTGGTCAGTCAAGATTGCTTTGTGGCCGATATTCACAATGGTCTCAACTCTATTTAGTCAGAATTGCTGAAGGTTAGCATGCTAACAACAACAGTGAGACAGTTCAGCCTCACAGGACTGCAAACATGGCTGCAGACTTCTCCAGTTTTACTCGTTTGCTTTTGCCTAATCAGCATTTCAGACCTCTTAGGTGCTGTGCACTGAATGTGATGTGTCATGTAAACGATCTGTAGATAATGATCGATTGATTTCAGTGTTTCTCCACACTGAATTAATTGCAACATTTAGCTCCTTGTACAGATCATTAAGCGTAAAAGGAATTACACTAAGACTAAAGAAATAAGATAATTTCTCAAACTGGGCCGATGTCCTGCAGGTTTTAGGCCCAGGGACGCTTGTTGCCAGAATAAAAACACTAGGGGGCGCATTAGAGAACTCAGAGTTGTTTAATTCGTATAGAGTTTGGATTTATCCTCTTGGATTATTGATCATTCAATCAGTGTGAATGTTGGGAGGAATAGTTCACATTACTCAGTCTTTTCTCTTTTTTCTCTCCAG
Organism: Craterocephalus amniculus; assembly: GCA_036024015.1. Lineage (NCBI taxonomy): Eukaryota > Metazoa > Chordata > Actinopteri > Atheriniformes > Atherinidae > Craterocephalus > Craterocephalus amniculus. The sequence goes on from JAVQJG010182385.1 coordinate 5,534, forward strand.
ATGAACCTCTGTCCGAGAACTTTCTGGACTACAAGAACCGAGGCATCAATGGATCCCACAAGGGACAGATAGTCTGGAAAATTGATTCCAGTTCCCACTTCAGTGACTGTAAGTAACATGAAAAAAATCCTTTGTTCTGTTGTTATTGAGCAGTTTTCTTCCTTCTTTAAGCATAAAAACTTCTTTTTATACAGAATGTTGCATAAAATGTTTTCCAACCTCCACAGATGTTATCCGCCGGTTTTCTTACTTATCAGTATTTAGCAGGTTTTTGATTTGGGCTCATGCCGTTTGTCACTTTAATGTGGAAATAAAACTGTCCTTCTTTTAAAATGAGACACTTTGATAACAGAAGCTATAAAATGTCCATCCACTTCTTAAACATAACTTAATGACAAGCTGCCAAATGTTGAGCTGGTGAGAGACTTGTTTGGGAAGGAGATATATTAACACAAGTTTTATTCCTCTGGTCTTGAGGGATTAAACAGCTTCACCGAATGATTGTTCACACAATTCCAAGGAGGAAAGACATCAGCAAGGATCTTTGAGAAACAACTACGCTGCCCATCAGTCTGGGAAGGGTCATACAGTCATTCCCTAACGAAACTCAGTGCCCATCTCGGCAAGTTCAGCCCAATGTGGGACCGTGCAATGCTCAGAGGAACTACGAAAACCCAGCAGCTACATCTCAGACTGTCCAGGCCTCAGTGAGCATGTTAGATGTTAAAATTCATGTTAACAGAGCGAAAAAAAGACTGAACCAGTATGGCTTGTTTGGAAGGGTTAAAGAGAAAAGTCTGCAAAGCTGAATCTAAAACCTCATTCACCAAAACCTCCTTATTATTATTATTCTTAAATTTCTTCTTCTGTTATATATTGAAGAAGTTTTTTCAAAAGCTGACTGTGAGATCCACGAGCATGTTCATGGATTACTAAATTTCCTCCTGGATCGCTCTGTAAATTGACATGGTCCAATGTCTCGCCCTCAGCCTGGCTGATGGCTGTGGTGGGACCTTCAGACAGCTGTGCAGGAACTGGTGCTGCACACCTCAATGAACTGATGCAACAATGGAAAGAAGAATGGACCAAAGTTGGTCCACAACCACCGAAGGGGCCGATTATATCCTCATGGTGTGATACATGTCTTGTTTCTGATTCAAGGTTTTATCATTTTTAGATTTAAGATGCACCAGATTATATTTCTAAATGATTATATTTTTCTATAACTGGACGTAGATGAAATTTCTCCCCATTATTTTAAACAGCATTTTCATTTTCATTTGCAACGAACATGTCTAGTGTTGCCTGAGAGGCCACAGTGCTGCAGCAGCATCAGAGGGATGGAGAGGAAGCCGGAGCAGGGAGACACACAAATGGTGCACAACTGCTGCGTTTAGGGATGTGGGGAATTGTGTGCATGAGAGAGAGGCAGACGACGTATTCATGCACTTGAAAAGAATATCCATCCCCGCTGTAATGCATGCAGGTGTTTCTTCTTACAGTAGTAACACCGACTCTGCATCACAGGTGGAGAGAAACTCCGGCTTTAAATAACTCAAAGTGTTTGTTAAACTGGGTCAACTATTTAAGTGGCCCCAAACATTTATCCAAGTCAGCACTGTAGAGCTCTGAGATGCTCCTTACACCTTTACAAAACAATCCAGTTTACTCTGCTGCAGCTTCACAAACAGGGGTTATACTGATGCAAAGCTACTGCCACTCATAACTACATCATTCAGTGGACAGGGTTACCGCTCAGTATATCTGAATCATTGTGTTAGTTTGACAAAAAATGGTACAAATTGGACGAAGGCACCCAGACAGCACATTAGGGACTACTTGCTCAGCTGGACTCAAACCAGGCAAAGTGCTGTGAACGTGCTGAGCAGCTCCTGTCCTGATCTCTGACCTGGAAGTAAACGAAGAAGCTGGTGACAGCAGAGCTCCCAAACTGTCCAGTTCACCCCCCTCCTGGTACCAGCTCGCTGCTCGCTTCTTTGGTTCCCTGTTGGACAGTAGTCCATTTACACGGTCCACATGGGCTTCTACCACCGTTTGTCATGAGAATGTAAACTCACAGGCAGTCAATTGAACATATTAAAATATTTTGTCTCAGTTAAATGTTCCAGTCTCTGTATGGACAGGTTGATGTCTTCAGGCCTTCTGAGACCTTTAAACTCAGCATCCATTATCTTGTACCAGGTTGGACCCCTTTTCCCTTCAGAACTTTCTTCATTCTCTGTAGCCTGGGTGTTTCACACCAGGAGACTCCAGGGGACTTGGTCATTTGACAGGGAATTAAGAAAAATCCCCCCTGGTGCATCGGACAAAAGAAAACCTGAAGCATAAAAACTTAGCGAACAGGAGGCGGGTGTGAACATTAATGATCAGAACCACGGAGTAACAGGAAGTATACTGAATACACAAGGGGAGATTTCTTTAAAATTAAACAGGAGACAAGTCAACACGGAGACTGAAAGACGATGAAAACCAGAATCTGAAGAACAGATTACAACATCAACAACATACAATCAAAACAAACCCCAAAGGCCATAGATAATTTGCTTGGAAAGTCTGGTTTGTGTGGGAAGGTATGAATGTTCAACCACGCGAATCAAAAAGTGAACTCTGGTGCGATCGTTTCAAGAGAACCAAATGCAGGAAGCTGACTGCAACGTGTGTGGCAGAGATGGAAGCAGCCCTGCAACAACCAAGTTTTCTTGTTGGTTGTTTATCCTATTTTCTCCTTTTAGTGAATCTGGATGCAGCACTGGCTCAAGCAAAGAGAGAAAATAGTTATTCAAAAGGTTTGGTTCTTTTGGCTAAATGCTGTCTGAATCTAAAGGCTGGATGTGGCAACCACCACTCGAACTAAGTCTCCAAATGTTCAGGGTTTGTGGACTTTTAGGTGTGAACATGAGCCTTTCTTCCTCTTTCTGATCAGCAAGTTATCTTGACCCTGTCTAGATGACTGAATGCATTGAGTTGCTGCCTTGTGATTGGCTAATTAATTGGCTATACTTGTCACTCATTTAATTTCACTTCACACCAGACTTCAAATACTGACCCAAGACATCATAATCATTCAAACCAGCGACGTTATTAGTGCTGTGGCCACAGCTAACATCTTTCTATATGAGCATTTATTTAAGAAAAAACACAGACTGATATGATCATATGGGCACAAACACTTGCAGGTGCGGCAGGTGCGGCATGTGCACCGTATCAGCTGATCAGCAGATCCTTCACACGCATTGATGTTCATGTCCTGCTTTGCATCGAGCATTTATGGCTTGGAGTGGCCGTGTTCGGGCGGGATGATTCAGGTGTGCACATTTCTTTGTCTGTGGTCTACAAAGTAAAAATAACACACAGCTCTGCATAGTACGGTTTTATAAATCTGGTTCTTGTGTGGCGTACGCCGTTTCCAGCTGATGTGTGTATGTGTGCGTTTAGTCTGGATTCTACGCAATAAATGAGACCCTGAATACACTGCTGGAGCTACAGACTCCACTGCAGAGACCAAACATGTGCAAAAGCTACTGATTTAAGATGGACTGAGGCAAGAAGTTAACTGCACTTTTGTTTGACCAATCAGTATGAATTCTTCAGAAATTAATTTTTTGAATATGAATGAAGATGTAAAACATGGCAGAAACATGTATCTGTTTACACCACAGAGGCTCTGCTGCAGGATTATTAACCCATCCAGCTTCCAAACAGTGTTGCAGAGTTTCCCTTCCTCATGTCAGAGCGTTTCTGGAAAAACAAACTAACAAACAGGGGGCTTTACTCTGACCTTAATCTGTCTGTGCCCCCCAGCCTTTTTGCTCTTTGCTCTGCTCTCCCTGTTTTAGACCCAACAGTCCACAAGTGATTATTGACCTGTCACTGCTCACAAACGAAGTCATGTCAACACAGCAGAAAGAAATCTTTATTTCCCCTGATCTTTCTGCTTGAATACGCCGCTTTGACCGATTTCTTTATGAAAATTGAGGGTTTGCAGAATGTCAAACTAAATACTGATCATTAATTCATGATTTTATAGATTCTGAAATGTAGGCTAAAGTTCTGAATCATACAAAGGACTTTTGTACTGCTCTTCATCCACTTGAATGCAAGACAACATACAGTAAAAGTCTGTGTTGCCAAAGAAAACTTATAATTCGTCTTTATCATTATTAACGTGTCGTATGTCCTCCACAGCTGAGACCCAGGTTTGCTTCAGGTACTACCACGGTGCCACCGGAGCTCTGAGGGCCACCACGCCCAGCGTAACCATCAAGAAGAGCTGCGCACCTGTAAGTTCCCCGTCACCTGCTCTCTGATTTTAACTCCTGCATATTTAATGTTGCCATGGTTTCTCCGAGGGAACTGCAGTTTGCTCGTTAATGCTCATTTCCATGATGCCTGTCAATCAAGTTTGCCAACGTTGAAAACTACTGTGAAAAAGCTGCAGCCACATCTGAGAAAGTACTGTAATGCCTGAAGCCTCTGAATATTTTTCAGGCTTATCAAAGAGCTGGTTGTAATGATGGAGGTTCTGCTGCAGTTCTGTTTGCTGAAAGGTGCAAGAGTCCAGCAGGAAGAGAGAACAGGAAAGCTAATTCCTCTTAATTCTGACTGAAACATAGTCCTGAAGGAAGAAATGCAGCTATTCATGTTTGGTGCTGGTGGATCCTAAACAGGCTGGAAGTAGTTTCAAAGATGCAAAAAAAGAGGAAAAGACAAGAAACAGACAATTTATTACAAACTGCATTTAAGCAGGCAGCTCATCAACTGATGAAAATTTTCAGATTGTTGCCTTAAAGGGAACTTTTCATGCTTTTAAATCCTTCCTTTTCATATGTAAATCATTTATTTATGGTTAATATGAAGTAAAACTGCAATCCTTTGGTCTGAAATCGCTGTTAGTATAGCTCCACACACCCCTTCTAAACCTCTGTTCTGAGGTGTTTCTTTACAGTCAATGAGAGATTCGTTTCTGTCCTATCTCTTTAAATTTAACCGAGACATTTCACGCCCCGCCCCCTTCCAGGTCACAGATCATTCTACTCGGTTCGACTCCACCCCCTTCGGC
>JAVQJG010182398.1:0-12619 GCA_036024015.1 Craterocephalus amniculus
CCCCCCCCCCCCCCCCCCCCCCCCCCCCCCCCCCCCCCCCCCCCCCCCCCCCCCCCCCCCCCCCCAACAGAGACGGACGTCTCAAAACCCCATTCACACCACATGTTGACACTAGACACATTTGCCTGTCTCATGAATGCGAACCTCGTTCAAAATCCATTTCATTCAATGTCTGGTGAACACTGGGAGATGAGGGAGGGTGGGAGCAACAGGAACAGTGCTTTTTGTCGGCCATGACATTGGCATCAAACATAGGACAATCTGCAACACACTGACTCAAATCCAACGATGAACGCTAGTTTCTGAGCTTCAAAAAACGAAAATAACATCTGTCACACTCGTCCTCAACTTTGTCTTGCATCACGGACAAGTTTCCGAACTAATAATCACGAATAAAATGCTAAGAGGCATAACGATGCTAAAGCCGGAAACACAGATATTAAATGTGAACTCAGATACAAAATGTTACAATATGAAATACTGTTGTTTTGGCAATGTCACACAAATAACTTGAGTATGGCTACGCGTTAGCTCCAGTAAACATGCCGCTTGACGCACAAAACGTGTTTACGTAGAACTCCTTGACCAATTGCAGATTCGCGGGTAGAGAGCATACTTCAAGTACTGTAGGAATTTTTCTGTTAGTCTGAACATAATCGCTTGAATAAATATTTTTCAATAGAGACCTTTATAAAATAACATTACACGGTGGTCTTCTGTTACCAATTATATTCTCATACTCCATTCTCTCATTTGCTAATATGACACTTTGATGATGTTTCTTAAAATGAACAAATTTAGGAGGATATACTCTAAATACTAAATAAGAATATACCAAAAAATAGATTGGGGAAAAAACAGATTATAAGTCAAACATTTATTATAAACCTCTCTGCAGGTTTTGCTGTCAAAAAATGAAAAAATATCTGCGAATCTCTATTCCAAAAGAAAAAAGAAATCTTTCCAGCATTACCTATTTTTTCCGGAAACCTTTAAAGGAGTCTTTTGTCTCGTGTTGTTGTCTGATGCAGCTAGCTGGCCAGCTTCATATGTCTCTTAGAGCAACTAGCTAGCTGGCCAACATAAAGCCAGTATTAAAATTATATGAAATTACCCCCGAACCAAAGCGAATAAAGCATGAGAAGAGTTACCTTGTTTGTTAACGGGACATCTAAAAATGGCAAGGTGGGTAAGAAGTCAAGAGTATTGACTGAGAGCCTGGGCCGCAGAGTTACTCTTTTTTTCCACTTAACATCTTGTACGGTAGATCAGTATGATGGTTGATTAAATGAATACATTGTATCATTTAGATATATAAAGTGAATGTAAACGTTTCACTTTATGACCATGTTTTCACAGTTAGTCGCCCAGCCCATGTTTTTTCACCTAACTGCAGTCATTAATTTCACATTACATTGGAGTGACTCATTCAGTTTTAGACTTTAACCCTTCACTTACTATTTTTCCATTTTGTTTCTAGGTTGTAGCAGTGTATGGGACCTTGTCTGACTTACTGACTGTAGCAAGCAATAAGCTGGGAATCAAAGCGTCCTGCCTATACAATGGAAAAGGTGGCCTCATAGATGATATTGCCCTCATAAGGTAAGCCCAGGTTGGCAACAACAAGCATGTTGTCTCAACAAGATTAATGTATTGCCTCATTGTTTGATCAATTTGTGTCATTCTTAAAGAGACGATGACGTGCTGTATGTATCTGAAGGAGACCCGTTTACTGGTAAGTTCACTCTTTGCTGTTGGAGTATTTATTTTCTGTCCTTAGTGTCCACCTGGTCTGAGCTCCAATCATTTCTTTTTATGACAGACCCTCAAAATGAAGCCAAAGTTACATCTGAGCTGCAGGGAGGCCACACTGACTGGCTAACCCTTAATATTGGCGGGCGTCTCTTCACCACCACCAGGTATTAGTGGTCAAAAATCTCATCATTGCAGGCCGTGCATGTATACTGTAAATATGTGTAATATTTGCCTGTACTCTGTATCCAGGAGCACCTTGGTGAGCAAGGAACCGGAGAGTATGCTCGCTCACATGTTCCGTGAGAAAGGTACCAGAAAATAGCCAAAAATTAAGCTTTTGACTCTGGTTTCACGTGAGCCATGTTTCTGACAGGATTGTGTCTGTTGTGGGTTCAGATGCGTGGGGTAACAAGCAGGACGAGCATGGGGCTTACTTAATCGACCGCAGCCCTGAATACTTTGAGCCTATTCTCAACTACTTGAGACATGGTCAGCTCATTATCAATGAAGGCATAAATATACGAGGTAAGTCTTATAAAAATTAGACTTAAATGATAAGGGGAAAATGACTGTAGAACAATTAGCTTGATATCTGTGTCATAAATGTCTTGTAGGCGTCCTGGAGGAGGCTCGGTTCTTTGGAATTGAGCAGCTGGCTGAACAGCTGGAAGTAGCAATCAAGGTGGTTTGAAATGTGATATGAGAGAGTGATGTCTCCCTTTAATCCATCATGACTTACATGTTTTTCTATTCCAAACAGAACTCGCAGCCACCCCAGGACCACTCTCCCATTTCCCGTAAGGAGTTTGTGCGTTTTCTTTTGGCGACGCCCACCAAGTCAGAGCTCCGCTGTCAGGTACAGCCGGCAGAAATGGCTTCATTACACCCATCACATGATCAAGTCGAGTCATTGTTTGCTCTTACTCTTCTTAGGGACTGAACTTTAGTGGTGCTGATCTGTCCCGGCTTGATCTGCGCTACATCAATTTCAAGATGGCTAATCTCAGCCGCTGCAATCTCTCCCATGCTAATCTGTGCTGTTCCAATCTGGAGCGGGCCGACCTTTCTGGCTCTAACCTGGATGTGAGTTATTAGTATTAGCAGACACAAAATATAGTCATTTGTGTAGCACTTACCTGTTTTTAATTGCCCCTTTGGGTGTCTAGGAGAATAATTATGTTTTATTTAAGAACAAAAAGCACAATGTTTTTTCCCAGATTATTTCTGAGGCTCATGGTTGAGATCTAAGGAGTGTTTTAGATCTTTGTGTTGTCATCTGAAGGGTGCTAACCTACAAGGAGTGAAGATGCTTTGTTCCAATGCTGAAGGAGCTTCTCTCAAAGGATGCAACTTTGAAGATCCATCTGGACTGAAGGCCAATTTAGAAGGTAATTCGCCGAAGTACTTTATCAAAGAGCACACAGCCCCTCTTGTTGTGGTCCGGCTTTAACGACATGCTTCTGTCCTCAGGTGCAAACCTGAAAGGAGTGGACATGGAAGGAAGCCAAATGACCGGAATCAACCTGCGTGTGGCCACTCTGAAAAATGCAAAGCTGAAGAACTGCAACCTGCGGGGGGCCACTTTAGCAGGGACAGATCTCGAGGTGAATGAAGCTTATCAGACATGATTATCTTCAAATGAAAATATAAAAAGGTCACTCAAGTTGACTCAGACAGCAGGCTTGTTTATTGGAACTCATCAGAGGAAAACATGATGAATCCTCATTATTATTGTCCCCCTGCTTCTCTGCTTCTAAGACATCAGTCCCAAGGCCTCAGAGTTACGTTTCCATCTACAGGTTCATATTTTTCACCTCATCATAATGTTATGGCTGATGAGTGGAAGCCATGGACCAGAGTCTGGATGGTGAAATAGTAATAAAAGTTTACCTTTTAATATCCATTAGGTTCAGCTTTTTAGATAAGTCTTTATTCAGTGTGTTGGGTCATACACTGATGTGGATGTTAGCTGGATGGTTCCTGGTAGGAGCCTGTGTGGAGGTTGGATCTTCTCCGGTGCATGTTTGAGTTCTCACCAGCTACTTCATCATCCTCCCGCACTCCTAAAATGTGAATTTTAAGTAGATGGGTGATTCTACGTTGACCCTGGGAGTGATTGGTAGTTTGTCTCTGTGTTCACACTATGATGGACAACAATCTGTTTAGAGTGCAGCCCCTTACAGCATTGCATTGGACTCAGCAGGTGAAGAAGATGGAGGGATGGAATGAATTATGTTTGGGTTTTGATAAAACAAGCAATCTAAACTAGTTCACTCTACTTCCCTGAAAAGATTTGTTACTATAATGTTACATAATGCTTGAGATTAAAAATATGAATCACGTAGAGGCGACTTAATCTATGATAACGTCTGCAAGGTGTTGACCAATCTACTTCCGCTACTACATTCATATCTGATTTGGTCCAATCAAACCTGATTGAGCAGATTTCTTTCTGTTAATCAGGTGGTTGTTCCTTTTTTCCTACATCATTTGATGAATTGCCTTGCTTTACAGTTAATGTATGTTAATTAGGAAGCATTTATTCCTTTCTATGACATCTGGATCTTTTCTCATAGTTATATTGCAGCAATCCATTGCACTTGTTGCTTTGGTGACATTAAAACCTGGACAATCTTTTTTCAATCCTTATGAAAATAAAACTGAAGTACTTTGCTTTGGAAAATCCTCTCAATTTGACAGTTCTGGAAAAAATCAAACAAAATGATGAAAATCTTTTTGTTTTGCAGCTTTTTAAAGATGGATTGGCAAAAACAAAGCAACCTTTTCTCACACGTCACCTGTGGACCTCTGCGCTTTCTGTTGGCTTGGATCAGTTTTCTCTACATTATCCACAAATTGTTCAGAACACGGCCGCTAGTCTTTGTTTTATTTTTTAAAACCTTTTTTATTCTTTTAATTCCTTTGACAAAGTGCGAACATGAAACTTCATTCGTTCTTGCTTTTAAAGCGTAAACAGATTTGGCTCCGTCCTATCTAACTACTCTCATCAGCATCCGCGCGGCTGTAAGGGCGCTGCGATGAACCAGGAGTTCGTCTCAGTCTCACCATTTAACCTTCCTGACTCAATGTTTCGTTTCTTCTCACTCTTTTGCAGAACTGCGACCTGTCCGGGTGCGATCTACAAGAGGCCAACCTGAGAGGGTCGAATGTTAAAGGAGCCATTTTTGAAGAGATGCTGACCCCACTTCACATGTCACAGAGTGTCAGATAACTCCCCCCTCTTGACTCACACACACACACACTCATATGCACATCCTTGCAGCTCCAGCTGGCTTCTTCCTTGCTGTGTTTTCCTCCAGCCTGTCTTATCCATCTCTGTACACACATCCCTGGCATTCCACCAATATTGTGTTAGCTTTAAAACGAATCTTGCACTACAGTTTACCCAGTGTTGTCACCGTTTTTGTTTTTTAGTGTTCAACTATATATATATCACCAAATCAAAGTAATGTTATTCATGTTTGTGTGTGTGTTGGTACTGGATCTTCTCCAGTGTTTATACTTATTATTATATGTTTTGCATAATTTATATTTACTTCATTGTACTTGACATGTTAAGAGTTCAAATCAAATTACCCACAAGCGGTAAAGCTAAGCTTGGCTGAGTGCTGCTGTAGCAGAAGTAGAAGGGGTTACTTAACCAATTACTGTGTCCATAGACAACATATCTCTCCTTGAGTGTGTAACTTAATTTTGCTAGAATAAACATGCAATGCAAGCCAAAGCCATACAGTACAATAACAGTCTAAAAGGCTCCAAGTGCTGTAAAACTATGCTACAGGCGACTTCAAAACAGCTTGAGTATGCAATACATGACGAAGAGCTGCAAGGTTTCTCTTTGCTTTCCCTTGGTTTTCTCTGTGAATCTACCTCTTATATTAATCAAGTGTGTAAGTGATCCACAGTTGCATGCATTTGAATGCACCACATATAAACGTATAGACGTCATCCGTTATTCCTTAGATTTCTGTGATGAGAAGAAATTCCAGCTCAGCGCGCTTCAACAGGAAGCCGTTTTCATGTTGTCATATAAAGACGTAATCGTGCATATCACTTAATCATGCTTTAAAGTTATTTGCACATTTTTATGTTAATGTGTTGCGCGGTATAAACTTTCACCAAAAATGCTTGGTGCTCTTTCTTATGTACTTTTATGTATATCAAATCCTGTGCTTCCAAAACTTTCCCCAAAAACTTCTTTTTTAGAGTAGTTGAATGTTTTTTTGTTTGTTTGTTTTATTTAGGATCTCCCTCCCTGTGTTGGAAGTAGACGGTGTCTGTTTGCATGTGTGAAGAGCTGTTTGTCTTTGACTGGTGAAGTTTCTCTGGCTGCAGCTCAAAGCTGCTCCAATGCAATAGTATTCACTCAGTTAAATAGCAGGTACTCAGCCTGTGAGAATGAATGATGAAGGCAATCATGTTGTGTACTTCACTTTGAGCGTACAAATCGATGGAAGAGCGATGGTTTATTTATTTTATTATCTCACTGAATGCAATATGGGGAAGATGTCGGTTCGTTTTGGAGACAGGGAGTGGTGGGGTTATCCCTGATTATTGCACTCAACCATGGAAATATGTTTCCGTAAATGACTGTTAAAAATAAACAAAAACAAAGAAGGAAAATGTCTTTGTTTTTTATTTCTGAGGCATCCGTTGTGTTTTTCTTATGAATGACTGCATGTTTGAGATGTGTCGGCGGAAAATGTTGCTGTGTGTGGAACCCGTTACTTTCATAGGACAGTAAAAATCACACTGCAAGTGTTATCTTCTAAACAGCTCTGCAGGTGGCCAGTGATGCCCAGCGTTGCTTAATCCCACTTTGCGACCCCCTGCAGTGAAGTGCTGGAAGGAACAAAGCAGCACAGGCTTATATAAACCATAGTCTGCAGCAGGTTCACAAAGGACGGCCGAGCAGGCAGGAGCAGTTCCCCAGTTGAAGAACAAAAGGTAAAAAAACAGAAATATGAGCAGTTAAGCTTAACAAAGACAGCAAAGCTCCCTAACATGGGTATGTGGTGCATATGATACTTTTTCCCTCAGAATGGCTGCGATAACATGGGCACTGTGTCTGCTGCTGCTGGGGAGCCTATCGCTGCAGGGAAGTTGTCAGCATTGGTCCTTTGGGCTGAGCCCTGGCGGTAAAAGAGATTTGGAAAGTTTTTCAGACACGTTGGAGAATGTAAGCATTTATTTCAATGAACCTTCATCTTTTTGATATTCAAGCTCCTTTTTACTTAACTCTGTGATCACTTCTCCTCTGTGTCTGGTTACAGATGGTAGAGGGATTTCCACACATGGATGCACCTTGCGGTGTTCTGACTTGTGCAGAGGAGTCACCTTTTGCCAAAATCTATAGAATGAAAGGACTTCTAGTAAGTTTTTCCCATTTATGACTTACTGTTTAGTTTTATTGATACATCCACCATCACTGTCACTGACGGTGGTTGAATACACAATGATCTTGATAAAAGGTGTCTTTGTGTTTTTCTCTTTCAGACAAGTGTTACAGACAGAGAAAATGCACATGGAATATACAAAAAATGATGTTTAATTATGGAATAAATAAGCATATCACACTTGTTTGGATGACTACATGTTTATCTAAATCATAAATAAAACCTACTGAGTCTTTTGCTTTAAACTTTCTGGTTGATTTCTTCCTGCAACACCTTACTGTTAAACCACGCTGAAGATTTGCATTAGGAATATTCATGTTATCTTTATTACCCTCAGAGAACTTGTCTGACTTCATAAAGCTGTCTTGAGTCAACAGATAATGTTCTATCAAGTAGATTAAATAAAAATCCTCACAGAAATATGTGCATTTTACCATTTTAAACATAAGAATTGTATTTTTTTTAACTAGTTGCTGGTGTTTTGCCTTATGTGATAATGAGACAAGGAGTATCACTTGTTTTCTAAAAGATATGGGGAATCTCCTGAGGGAACGAAGTGGGATCAGGTCTGCTCTTTTTACTTTCCACCCCTCCTTTCTTAATCTTTGTTTCTAAATATCTATTTATTTAGCTTATTTTTTAATTCACTTAGACCTTTATCTTATTAGCCTTTATGAAAGAAAATACAGAAGCGCATAGATGCATATGAATCACAAATATTGGAAAAGCCATCAGATTAAAAACAAGCATTTAAATCAATTCATATAAAATTAGCAAAACTAATAAGCAAATGCATTAAGCTAGTATTAACAGGAAAGAAGGAATATCTGTGTAAATGTGTGCAAAAAGGATGTGTGCATGTATGTATCTACACATGCAGTAGAGCAAAGATCAATTATCTGTTGCAGTTTAAACTGAAAAGTGGTAAAAGATGACAAAATAGTGAGTTTCAGGGTATTTTGTAAATTGTTTTCGTCTTTTGCACAAAAATGGAAGGAGTGTATATATAGGAAATTAATGTGTATTACAGGCGAGTTGAAGAAGAGATGTCAGATGGTGGTGTCAGACTCAGGATTGTCTTACAGACAAAGTTAAAAATGTGCGATCAAGCAAGTCAAAGCCAACGGATTTGTTTGGATCAAGCTTGGATTGTTCGTCCTGCATTACAGAAAAAGCAGAGATTTGATAGGAGAACCCAGCACTAGTAGATGGAAAACACAAAGTGTAGAATGAGGCCTCAGTGAAATCTGGGATAGTGAAAGCTTTGGTTGAGTTAACAAGGGATGGATGGTTGAGCAGTGAGGCCACACAGAGCTTATCAGTGATGACAATGTCAACAAAAAGCAGAGTCAGAGGCAGGTGAGGAGAAGTATGGGTGCTTCCATAGACCTGACTGTTTTCCAGAACTTCCTTGCATCAAAGCCACAGGTAGTGGGTTTTTCATAAAAGTAGGAGATTTAGACTTTCCTAATACTTTGTATGGTTTTATTCCCACACTGTCTAAAGGTGAGCAATTTGGCAGAAATCTGAGAAGGAAGGCTTTCTTCCAAGGGGTTCTTTTCATGGATACATTTTGCCAAACTATATGCATTCTTAGAATAAAACCAAGTAGAATAAAACCAAGTATAATCTAATGAAGGAAGTATTGATAAATTCCCAAGACACAACTGCAGCATTTTTTTAAAAAAAAACCCTGCAAGTCAAGGTTTTTTAAGATATGCTTGACCAAAATCACTGAGGGCCGTTTTAACTGAGCAGCCAGAGAATATACAACATCACTCATTTGGCTGAAAAGACTGATAATTAGAGGGGATGATGGTACAAGATGGTATCAATCAGTGTGGAGGATGAGGGGGATTTGAGATTGGGTTTGGTCGGCTCACATATCATTTGGGAGAGGTTTAGAGAGTCAGACTGCTGCAATACTGCATCTGTGGAGTTGATCATTTTTTAATTTTTTATAACTCAGAAGAATTCATTCAGAAGAGATGCACAGATTTAGCTATAAAAAATTTGTCTTAGTCCAGGCTTTGGAGATTCAGAATATCCCTGCCATCTTTAGATGTTCTAGACATGCAATGAGTAGAAATTCTGCTTAGGCAAGTTGGCACATTTTGTTCATTTAAGCATGACAAAAAGATAAAGCTAAATATTGGTTATGATATTAAAGTCATCAATTTTTATTGGGTTAATTACATTGGTTCGAATGCAAAGACAGTTATCTTCTTCTTAATCTTGTTGTATTCTCATGTTTTGCTACTGTATGAGCTGGTTAAGGTGAAACATTACTAGCTTTATCCGCCTTACCTAGTGTTGGTTAGTTATCTAGTTGTAATTCTGGTTTTTAGAAGGAACCGTAAGTTTGATTGTGTGTTTGTGTTTCCATTTCTGTATTTAGTTTACCAAACTCATGGGAATTCCTTGTGACGATTCATTCATCTTTTAACAAACTTTAGGTTTAAATCTTGGAATTTTAGTGTGGTAATTTAAATCAATGTTGATGCTCAACAAATAAAAAATAATAATTCAAATGCACCAAGAAAGTTTTTTTTTCTTGTCAATATGAAATAATGTTTTGACTCCAATAAAACTTGCCTGTAAGGTGGCATGTTTGGCCACCAGAGGGCAAAAGAAGTCCACACTCACCCTATCTTTGAAGTTTCTTATCCCACATTGTTATCCCTGTGCTTGGAGAAACAATCTGCCAGAAACTAAGCAATATCTGTGATCAGACACACTGCTTGTGTTTCATATTAAGTATCCACAATAATAGGCTACTAGATGAGATTGTATCAACGACATGAATTACTGAAACCTTTATTATGTTTGTTAATCATGAGGAAATGTCCCTGAAGCCATTTCATTAGCCCGTTGCTTGTTTGGTTTATATCACGTACACTCCCCAATCTCCTCTGGATTATAAAACTGTTTCACTCTTATTGAAATGGACATGGCAATTATTTGAACAGGTGATGAGCATGTTTGCCAGCAGCACATGGAATTAAACAAACTGAATAAGAAATCGAAGTTTATTCATCATGAAGATTTGACAGGAATACAACAGCCTGTGAGATCACGCTGACGAGCATATGGGGCGATCACACTCTTATCTTCAATGGAAAGTGTTTGCTTTGTTCCTTCTTTTTTTCTTTTTAAAGATGTTCAGTCTATCAGTCGAGAGTTGGAAAAAAACAAAAACATGACAGAAAATCATTTGAGTTGGTTTCATGTTGGTGATGAGATTGTAAAGATTTTCACTGAACATGCACCAACACCACATGGGTCAAGTGTTGCATTTTATGGAAAGTGGCTTGATGAGCAATACATATATGAAAAGGACAGCCCAGAAAAAGAGTTTAGGGACCAATATCATGGCTGTTTTAAATCAGAAGCATATCCCAAGTTAATTTGGGATACCAAACGATATCATTAGACGAATGCAAAATGGTGTTTAATGAGTGCAGACAGCACCAATCTGGGAAACACCTGCTGAAGATGCACACCCTGCTGAGCATTACTCCCACAGCTGCAAGCTCCACTAATTATTTCTAATTAGTCTCACCGAGACCAGTCTGAGCACATTCAACATCCATTCCACCGCTTTGACACACTCTGTGGATGAATCAGCAAAGTGTGTGTGTTGCTAATACAATAAGAAAGAAAATGGAAGTTGCAACCTGGGAATATACTCTTAGTATATGTCTAGATTTATTTCAAAATCAGACACACAATCAGTGAAGTTTGCCTTGATTTCATGTGTACCCATAGGCCTGGCTCATTTTCAGGATTTTATGAATCTAAGATAATAAATTGATAGAAGCAGGAACTATAGCCTGAAATAAACTCTCACTTGCAGGTCTGATATACGGGGAACAACCTGATACAAGGTGGAACCATTAGGGCAATTCAATAGGAAGATAAGCGAGCTAGAAAATATTGACTGAGCTGATATGTGTGTTTGACCCATAAATGAACTACCCGCCTGTTTGAGAGCCTCCTACAGATGTTAGTATGTAATATATGAAGATAAGGGGAGCAGCACGGATCACTGACCTTTTCATCTCTGCTGGTATAAAAGGATAAATTTGTTCTTACAAGGACGAAAAGGGTAAACATCCCCTGTCTGACATCACTAAAAAGAGAGTTTCAGTTGGGGTTTTTTAAGCACATCTATATTAGCATACATTTTAGAAAAAAATCAAGCCTGACCCTTCAGATTGTTCTCTGTAAATCCTTTGACCGTACTATTGACTATCCCTGCTCTTTCTGATGAGAAGTTAAAAGCTCAAAACAACAGCTTGAGCCAATCTCTGACTGGCTGGGTTGTGTTGTTCCTGTGATCTGGAGAGACGCTTATATGAGAGTCTCGCTAAATTAAAATGCAGGGAACCAAGATGCTAATCTTTCTGGAACTGCTCCACTGACAGGGAGAGTTTGGCCCTGTGGACTCCTTAAGTGTTTGTCTCCAGCTGACTTTCATTTCATAGCGCAGTAATGTGCCCCCAGCCTGGCTGCAATGGCTTCTGATGCAAAATGGCATAATTTGAGTTCCACTCATTGCCAAGTTCCACAGGAGCACATCAGCACCTCCGGCATCTCTGGGTTCTTTGTTCGAAAACAAAATGAGCAGCTACTTCACTCGGTGGGGCTCTAAAAGGAGAGACAGGTGATAGGAGGGAAATATAAAGGAACAGAGAAGATTGACTCTGTGTGAAGGTCAGCTCAAGCCAGGGCAGTGGAAGCACACAGTTGGTTATGCTGACAAGGACCTATGAGAGCTCCCTCATGGGCTAAATTGTCCAAGAAGGCAGAAAAACAGCTTTCTGGGTGGTGAACGTAACCTCCTCACATATCAAAGCTGAAAAACAACCTTCCGGAA
Source organism: Craterocephalus amniculus (assembly GCA_036024015.1). NCBI lineage: Eukaryota > Metazoa > Chordata > Actinopteri > Atheriniformes > Atherinidae > Craterocephalus > Craterocephalus amniculus. The sequence goes on from JAVQJG010182398.1 coordinate 12,052, forward strand.
AAATCCCATAAAACTTACCTACCCCTTTGTGTACTTTCAGATAAAAGAAAATAATCAGCTAATGTGTTTTTTCCCATCATAAATAATAATCACCATGTCTCCTTGAGCTTTCCGATGATTTCCTCCCACCTCCTGCAGAGAACACTGATGTATTCAACACTAGATGCTTGTCTAAAGATTTTGTAAACCCAGACATTGCCCCTGAATAATGCACACCATGGCAGCGCATCGAATCTGACCTCAGAAACATTTTGAAATATTCATTTTAAGAAAAAAGTATTTGAATTTTGTACACTGGCATCCGCATTAAGATTTAACATTGTGGTGTCTGTCATCATAGCAAAACACAATAGCTCCATAAGCTCTTCTAGTTGAAGGTGTAATGCGTACCTTTTAGGGGTGGGAATCACTGGTTTGATCACGATACGATAGTATATCGACATAGTGATACAGCAATTTGATGTTTGCCGATATCTCAAATTCAGTCACGATACGATTTCGATTCGATTTGATCTAGGATCCTCCGATCGATATGAAACGATATAAAGCAATATAATGAGTGATTGAT
>JAVQJG010182436.1:0-22512 GCA_036024015.1 Craterocephalus amniculus
ATAGTGGAGAAGAAAATACTAAGTAACAAGACGAGTTCGCTTTGTTATTGATATACTGTGCTGAAGACGTAAGGCTTTGCTTCTTCCTCGGTTGTTCGCTATCAGCCTACTTTCCTCAACCCTGCCACCTAGTGTTCTGGCGCCGTCATTACCAAGCGTGCCCGAGCCTTGTTCAAGCACTGGCATGTGAACACAACTCAGGAGTAATCAATCCCGGGCACGGCACGGGCCCGAGCACGCCATGTGAAAAGGCCCTCAATGCGGATATTCTGCATCAGTGCAGCAACATAATAGATTATAAGTAATTCTGACACCACTTGTGCATGTGTGGCTTCAGCTTGACCTAGCCTGCTGCAACAGGTCACAAATAAGTCTCCCAAGAAGTAATCCATTTTGAAACATTTACTCAAGAAAAAACTGTAAAACTAAGCAGACATACAGAAAACTATTCAGCATCTCACTAGAAATAATGCAATATTACACGCCAAAATGCATAAAAACCTATAAGTTAGCTTCATGCTAACATCTATAGAAATGTTTTCTTGTTTCAATGAAACAGAAGATCTTTTGAATGGGGCGCACAACAAATGCATATATGAATAAATAGTAAATGATAGGAGTAGTTTTAATACAAAAATGTTGATCCATTTCAGTGGCTGCCAGACATGGGCTCCAGAGTTTGGGTAAAGTTGCCGTCAGCCGGCGCATGCCTCCCCCGGCCAACCTGCCCAGCCTGAAAGCAGAAAACAAGGGAAACGACCCCAACGTCAACATTGTCCCCAAAGACGGCAGTGGCTGGGCATCCCGATCTGAAGCAGGGGACGAGAGGTGAGTCATTAACTAAGGCATAACGTTTGTAAGTACATGTAAATTTATCAAACTCTTAAATGAAGATGCATGTTTAACACCATAAAAAATTGGAAAATTTTCAGAATTTGTTGTAAAAGCGTTTATCATCCATGTTTCAAATGATTTGTGTTGTTTTTAAACAGTTTTGTTGTGTGCCACAGGCAACAGGAGACTCCACCACCCCAGAACAAACCAGCAGTGCTTCAGTCACAAGAGCACTCTATCGGGGGCAGCCGCTCTTGGGCAAACAGCAAGCAGACACAACTAGATGGTAAATGTGATTTAATTTAATCTAAAATCTACTAAGAATTAAAGCTCACTTATAAAGCTCCAGTTATTTGCATTTATACCAGAATATCAGTTGTTATCTCCACTCATGTTAAAAAAATAGACTTTCTTCACTTCGGTTTGATAGACCCCTGTGGCATTAGCCCTCTCAATTTTATGGCTGTTGCCTGCTTTGTCTTGTTTATTTAGGGACAAGAGGGTCAACACAAGTGGGTTGTAGTTGTAGATTCAATTGTAGATTTTTATTTTACCACCAGATTGTCACTTGTGGACAAAATCTATTAGCTAAATGGGGTTAAATAGGCTAAATGTTTCGTAGTCTGAAGCCAGGGTGTGTTTATGGCCTTCCATGATATTCTGATTAAACTACTCAGAGCCTTGTATCTTTGTCAATCTTTTGTATACAGTCAGTGTTTGGTTTACTGCATTCGACCATTGTATTGTGCGTGGAATGCAGATCATTTGAACTCTGCTAATGTTGAAGTGGAAGGACTGCTGTATACCCAACGAGGCTTAGATCCTTAAATGCCTTTTTGTAAGTCACTTTATTGTGTTCCACCGTGTGATCTCTAAGCATTTATAATGCTGTGCTTGTGTTGTGAAGGATCTCCTCGTGTGAGCAGCCATTTCCACCAGGAGTTTCCCAGCTTGCAGGCAGCTGGTGACTCTGAAAAGGGGGATGGTCAGGAGGAAGAGCCTTATGGACCAGGCCCTAGCCTCAGACCTCAAAGTAAGGCCGCACTCATACTTATAAACAGAAGGTGCTTTCAGACCAAACAGTTACTAAGAACTATGGAAATTGTGTTTCTGTCTGGAAGCACACACAATTCAGTCTTGCTGGCATCTGAGAAGCGATGACTCCCAATATTTATTTTCCATCTGTCCATAAGATGTTGGCAGTTGGCGTGAGGGGGGAGGCAGGAATCTGAATACTGCATCCAGCCCGTCTGAGATGGACAACAGGACTCAGGAGGAGGGTACTGCAGGCCTTGGCACCTCAACACCACCTGGGGAAGCTGAAGATCCTGGCCGGATTGCAGCTGCTGAAGTTCAAAGGGAGAAGAGGGATGGTAGTGAGAGGTCGGCCCCAACCGGTCCTCCTCAGCCTAAACTCAATGGGGGGCAGCAGCCTCCTGCAGGGGTACCAACTCACTTTGACCCTGCTTTCAGGAGCATGATGCCACCTTATGTAAGTCATGGTGATATTCTGAGCTAAAATGAAGATAAAAAATAGTAAAATATCAGTTTTCTTGTTTGTCTTTGCCGTTTCCTGGATGATGATTGCTTTCTTTGTTGTAGATGTTCCATGCCTATCCTCAAATGTCGTTTGCCCCAGGGCAAGGGAACTTCAGATACCCCGTACCACAAGATGGGGCAAAGTGAGTTTTATGAATAAACCTCAGATCCTTCTGTTGAAGCAAAACAAGAACCATTTTTTTACATCATTGTGCAAAGACTGGATTGTTGCGTTTGGTTTAGTAAAGCATCTACTTTAAAGTTGATTTAAAAAATATTAAAGCTGCAAATAAACAGGTTTATGATACATTTTTACATATGATCCCTGAAAAGCTTTAAATGTCAAAAGTCTGAACTTGCCTGTTTTCTCTATGGGCCAACTAGGGGTCCTCGTTCTGCACGACCCCAGCAGCCACCCCCCCAGGCCTGGCTCCAAGACCCCGACAGACCCTCCATCATTAGCGCAACAGAACTTAAGGAACTGGACAACTTAGACACTGATGCTGATGAGGGCTGGGCAGGTCAGTAGTTTTACATCATCTACAAAGTGTAATATTTAATTTAAAAATGTAATTATGTTAATCATGCCCGTTGTACAATTCAGGAGCTCAGATGGAGGTGGATTACACTGAGAAATTAAACTTCAGTGACGATGAGGAGAACCAAGCTGCTAAAGAGAGAGGAGAAAACTGGTGAGTGTTTTGATCCTCCACAGTTACAGTATTTCCTGTTTTACTCTGTAATTTTCCACTTGAAGTGCATAAGTGGTTTTTGATGTTTACCTACAGCCCTAATTGTGCCCACGGGCCCCCAAAGAAGGAAGAAAAAAATGTTATGGGACACAAAATATTCATCAATTTTGAAAGTGTACCTTTTACTATTTCATGAAAAATATAAATTCACCTTAAGTTTTCTAGTGACAGAAAGGCATCTGATAATTTAGGACAGAGCCATCTCCCTTTTTAAACAATTATCTATAAATGTGTGGGAACAGAGGAAAATAGTTTCTGGATCTTTGGGAGAGGACATTATTATGTTAAGTACCGGAGATTGGTTATGTGAGGATGGAGTGGTGCATATATGTAATTTATCCAGGTACTCTGGCTTCAATCCAAAAGAAAATTATAACTGATGAGTCTAAACTGGCTCAAGGTAAAAGTGTGAACATGAATGGTTTTTGTTTCTGTGTAGGTATCTGTGCATGGTGTACCCTACCTCTTGCCTGATGAATGTGTGGTTAAGCTTCAGCCTCCCCACAAAACTGAATAGGATGAAGTGGATATAGAAGGTGTAACAATGGTGGTGCACGAGTATTCAGTAGGAACGAATGATATGGAAAAAATTTGATTTCTTGATATTCATGCCAGATTTCTGTACGATGCAATATGACTACAGGTGGAAACCAGGCATTTTTCAGAAAAATACCAACTTCCAGCTGTAAATGCAGAAAGGCGCAGGGGAAATCTATATTGTTAATATTGTTGCTTTTTTTATATTAATATCTTGAATGTTCATATCTCGATATAAATACAATAACGATATATAGTATGGCCTTAGTTTTGAGTTATACTTGAGAAACATTTTTTCTGAAACTACTCCAGAATTAATAGACTTGAGTTTTCTAAAAATTGCCAAACTACTTTGATTTTGTGGGATTTTGCGTCTCAAGTACCCTTCTTTTTTTTCTGACCAATCATTTTACTTTTTGTTCCTCCTACTCTTTGTGCATTTTGTTGGCCCCGTCCTAATTTTTAAAACCCGCTGCTGTGATCAATTTTTTCGTTGGCTCTTTTTAGATTTAATGCTGAACAGAATTCAGTGACATTCGTTTTCAAAACCAAGCTCAAAATAATGAGTTCTGGCTACATTTGCATTTTGAGGCTAGTGCAGTTGCCACTCTAGTTGTTGAGATTGATTTGGGTTTAACTCAAACATGTTCTTTTTCAGGGAGTGGATGGGCAAATTTGAGCGTATGAGATCTCGTACATCAGACAGTCAGGAGGGCTGGAAGGAGGGATCCCAGGAGCGTGGCGGCAGTAAAACCTCCTGGGCTGACGGCGTGGATCACAGAGCACCATCACCTGGCAGTGTGGGGCAGTACAATAAATCTGCACCTCCACAAGACTACCAGGTAAAAAACATTTATAATGCAAGCGTATCACCCGGCTGCTGCTTTTATGAATAAATATTGAAGTCCGACTGTATCATCCATTTCTAGAGTGGTAGCCGTCCTGCAGGTAGCGGTGCTTCTCGTGGGAATAAACCGCAGGCTACAGGAGCACCTGGTGCTGACGAGGACTCTGACGCGTGGCGACAGAAGCGAAAGAAGCCATCAGACGTTTCTGAAGCTGTAGAGCGAGCAAGACGGAGGAGAGAGGAAGAAGAACGGCGGATGGAGGAACAACGGCTTGCTGCATGTGCTGAAAAACTCAAACGTCTCAATGAAAAACACCGGCAGGCAAATGAAGGCAAACCTGCCTCTGCTCAGACCGCGACTGAAGAAGCAGGAGCCGCTGGGGAGGATACCTTTTCGGCTCCAGCCCCTGCTCCCGCATCCAGTCCTGTACCTTCAGTCCCGGTTTCCCAATCACAGCCTCCAAACGTGCAAGCCCCTCCATCTGAGATGGTTGATCTGGACAGGGATAGGTTGGAGGGAGAACGAGAGCGACTAGAACAAAGTGGAGACGATGAGACTCAGTTGGCTCGTCAGCCCAGCCCCCCCGCTCAGAGACCTGTACCTGCAGAACCCCAGAGCGAAGGAGAGACCTCCTTGCCTGAAGTCGGGCCCTTGATGGAGGAGAACCAAACAGAAAGGACAACATCGGTACCGATTCCGGATTATTTTAACATAGACGACAACAGAGGTAGGCCATATTTTACGATATCTGGAGGTTTATTATCTTACAGCTTCTTGGTTTTGGATGCCAATACTGTTTGTTTTTTCAGCTGAGGAGCCCCATCTGCCTCTGACACATGTGGAAACCCCTGGTGGAGAGGAAGTCCCCATTGCACCCCCGCAACTGGAAGGAGACGCTGCTTCTGCTATGCGTCCATCTCTTACCCCGGGATACTCCAAACAGTTTCAGAAGTCTTTGCCACCGCGTTTCCTCAGACAACAGGTAAGATTGTTTACATGTGGCCTCTTGAGTTGTTACATGTTGCATGTGTGATCAGAAAAGATATAGATTTTCCATGTAGATAGTCAACTGAAAAGTAACCTAATAAGCATTTTGTCTTGGAAGAAAAATATACATTTTTGATATTTATACATTATATTTATACATTTAAAAAAAGTTATGAATTAAACTGATGACCTAAATATAACAATTGGCCCGTTTGCAGCTTCCAGTTTTTATTTAACGGCTTTCAGAACAAAGAAGATGCCAATGGTTCTCAGAGATGAGGCATTTTGTGTTTCTTGAGATGTAGTACCTAAGAATAGTTTTTCTATTTTTGTATTTATTTTTGCTTTTGCTTCACAGGAGCAGATGAAGCAGCAACAGTGGCAGCAGCAGCAGCAAAGTGGGGGTTCTGTGTCTCCATCGGGGGGTGGCAATGTCCCTGCCACCCAACAGCAGCAGCACCGCTCTATGTATCAGCCCATGGGCCCTCACCACCAGCACTTAGCTTCAATGGGGTTTGACCCCCGCTGGCTCATGATGCAGTCCTACATGGACCCGCGCATGATGTCGGGCAGGCCCCCAATGGATATGCCAGCTAACATCCACCCTGGTGATGAGATTTACATTAGAAATGTTCAGAGTAATTTTGGTTGTGATTTATATGCTGAGTTCTACAGAACAATTTGTTCAAATATGCTCCGTTTTCAAAATTTCAGGGAGAATTGCTCCAAAGCAGATTGTGCGCAGAGAACCGGGAGATAACTCCAGCTCTAGCTCAGATTCATTCGATCATTTGACCCGACCTATGCGTGACCACGGCCTGCCGTCGGACTCACGGATGGTGTGGGGGTCGGACCCATACCCACAGTCGGAGCCCTTACCATCTGTAACGCCTCCAAAAGGACGAGATGATAGCAAGGAGCAAAGGTTAAAAAAAACACAGAAACCTCTACATAATATCTATTTATCCTTTTTTTTTCTCATCTGCATTTTATATTTATTATTATTATTATTATTATTATTATTGTGTTTCTTTTAATTTACTTAAAATTTCATTTATTTATTTTAGGGATGCACCGATAGGAATATTCTTGGCCGATACCGAGATTTAACATTACATCTTGGCCAATAGTCTTTTTTTTTTTTTGTTGTTGTTTTTTTTTTGTTTTAATTCTTCTTTTTTGCCGCGAAAACATACAAGTCTTTCAGCTCTTCAACACTCAATCCTTGAATGAGCACAAATATAATCGGACCAATTTATGGAACAGAAACAACCTTTAATGTCACTTTCTGGTTAACAGTAGTTGTAACTTGTAAGTTATGACAATTCTTTTCAGAAAAATTTCAATATATACAGGGTTTCCTCTACAAAACATTGTAGATATGGCACCAGGGGATGGGGGGTTAAGGGGGTGGGGCACGTCATATGTACACAACAGCCTACAGCAACCTTTCCCATGGGGGCCCCATGATAATTTCAGAATATCAGTTCCTTGTAAAACAAATAAAAATAAGACCTATCATTGAAACAACGGGCTGTCTAAATGATTCTCATGTATATGTCATATTAATCTAGATCAGGCATATCTGTCATTATCTGTTGGCGAGAAGCTGATTTGGGGATAACAAATTGTTTGATACAATTGTAAGCTATAAACAAATAAATGCAATAAAAGAGATACTAACGGCAAAAAAGCGGATCGGCTGCCGAAACATTATGATTCACATCCCCCACGGGTGTGATGCCGTCTTTTATTCATGACGTTTATATCTTTAAAGCCTTATGATCGCTTCACATCAGACCAACTCGCGCCACATTCTGGTTGGTAACCAGTTTTGGTCTAATGTTGAAAATTTCAATAAACTATTTAAAAACAAAAAAAAAACAACACAGAAACATGACAGAAACTTTTATACTTTGAATATAATTACCATTCTTACCTTTCAGGATGGACTCCGGTTTGGATCTGGACAGAGGTCTTCCAGCAATTTATACTCAGGACCACGGTGCGTTGGACTCTCGTAAAAATAACTTCTTCCGGGACCCTCTAGAGTCCTTGTCGGCATTTTCACAGGGCCCAGAGGATGTTCCAGGGCCTCTAGAAAGGGTCCCTGTAAGCTCAACCTTTGATCCTGAGGAGCCAGGTTTACCTACCGGGGAGGAAGTGGAAGCCCTCGGTCAAGCCATGCTGCAGAGAAGTGTCTCACAGGGTTCCAGCCACTCTTTAAAATTGGACGAGCCGAGGTTTGACGGGCTATCGCTGGCAACAAAATCTCTAGAGCTACAGGACGCAGGCGAACGGCCTGATGACAAGCCCCAGAATGAACTCTACTCCCAGGCTGCTGTAACAAGCAACAGAGCCACACCTCCTTCAGATGGATTACACAAACAAGAGAAGCTGCCTCTGCCAGCCTCCAGCAAGCATAAAGCTGATCTGCGCTGGGGTGGGAGGTCAGGGCCTGGGCGGAGAGAAGGGCCAGGGGGGGAGAGACCGGTCCGCAGGTCGGGACCGATAAAGAAGCCTGTCCTGAGGGACATGAAAGAAGAGCGAGAGCAAAGAGAAGAGAGAGAGAAACGTCACGAGAGGGGAGAACGGGGAGACCGGCCTAAAAAGGATCAATCATCCAAAGCTCCATCTGCAGCTGCAGCTGTGTCCGAAGGCTCCAGACCTCAGGGGGAGGGGAAGAGGGAGGCTGCAGAAGCTGAGGAGACGCCCGCCGCTCATCAGAGGGCCAGAGACTCTCAGCCTTCCTCAGGGGTTCCCACCTCTTCCTCGCAGGAGGAGAAAGCAGACAAGCCGCCCAATAATGAAAAGCATCCAGAACCAAAACTGCCCTCTCGGAAAGAGTCCAATCTTCCTCCACGTGTTTACAGACGAGAGGAGAGGGAACGGGATAGAGATAGAGATAGAGATCGGGATCGGGATAGGGAGAAGGAACTGGACAAGGACAGAGAGCGAGAATGGCCGATGGACTCGAATTTCAAAGGACGGGGTCGAGGGGAGTACTACTCCAGAGGAAGGAGCTATCGGGGAACTTACAGCGGCCGGGGCAGGGGCAGCCGCGGTAGAAGCCGGGCAGAATTCCCTTACCGAGAGCCCCGATTACGCTCTGATTTACCCTCTGTTGGAAATGCTGCTGCCTTTCGCAACAGGGAGGAAAGCGAGACCCGTAGTGAGAGCTCGGACTTTGAAGTCATACCAAAACGCAGGCGACGACGCGGCTCTGACACTGACTCTGAAAGTGAAGGCGGGAGGGAATCTGCCAGCGATACTGGACCCTCCGACCGCGAGCCTAGCACTAAACCTTCCCGTCCACTTAGAAGAGAGCTCCCCGGCGAGGGTCGTTCTGTGCCCCACAAGCCAGGCTTCGGACCGCCTCACATGGGGGACAAGCTCGGGCCGAGAGGGGATGATGAAACCCGGCCCAAACCAGGATTTCTTCCAAAGGGAGAACCCTCTCGCCGAGGAAGAGGAGGATTATACAGCAGACGAGGTGGAACGAGGGAACGTGGAGGCCCTCGCTCGGCTCCTCTTAGACGGCCCTCTGCAAGAGATTCCTCCTCCCAGTGGCCCTCCAAACCCATGGAGACGTTCAGGCCGGAGGATGCAGAGTCCTTTACAAGATATGACAATCCCTCCTCAGACCGAAGGCCCCCTAAATCAGATGGCAAGAAATTTGGAGAAGGGGCCCCTCAGAGCAGTAGAGAGAGGCCCCGGCGATCCAGACCAGCACGGCCGCCGAGGCAGGACAAACCTCCCCGCTTCAGGCGCTTGAAAGAGCGAGAGGCTGCAGTCCTGGCTACTGGAGACATGGCCACCAGTCCTCCAATGTCTTTACCTTCTGTGCCTGTTGCAGCTGCCCATAGCTCAGCTCCTGCTCCGGTTTCTCTCTCCCCGACCATGTCCAGAGCTCCAGGAACTCCTCTATCTGTGCCTGCAGACGTAGCAGCAGCTAATGATCAGCCCTCTCACTTAGAGACATCCTTGCCTGAGACCAGTAGTCCCACCATCACCGCTGTGGGAACCAAGTCTCCTGACTTGTCCAATCAGAACTCGTCAGATCAAGCTAATGAGGAATGGGAAACTGCTTCTGAGAGCAGTGATTTCAATGAAAGGAGAGGAAGAGAGGAGAGGAAAGGGGCACTTGAGGCTGCTAATGAAGCAGTCACGGCCTCCACTCCAGCACCTGCACCCCCCCAAGGCACTTTGACACCTAATAGAAGCCCACCTGATGGAGGTTTAGCTTCAAAGCGGGAAGGGTCTCAAGCAGCCAAGAGGAGTTTCTCAAGTCAGAGGCCTACGGAGAGGCAGAATCGCAGAGGCAACAGCGGCGCAAAACCAGGCCGGAGCTACACAGGAGGAAAGGGAGAGAGGAGAGGATGCGCCAAGGCCAGCCGCAAAGTGTGAGTATGCAACCATCTGGCATTTGTCTACCCTGGTTTTTGTGTGAGATCATAAATACTTGCACATGAATGTCAGCTTGATCAGTAGTGTCTGTAAGAACATTACAGGTTTATTCCCACGCAGTGCTTCTTTTATCTAGTTAATAGTTTGATGATGAATCTATCCTCATTAGTCCATTATCACGAGGGCTGCACCATCCGATTGACCGGCTGGCTGATCTATCGGCACCAATTTCCTTAATTTTGGAGATCAGTGATCAGCTGATCAATACATGTGAAACACATCTTATCCACAGATCATAAATATCCTGCAAAAAACCCCAAAATAATAACTGTTTTTAGTAAGAGGCTTAAAACAGGTCTGATATTCAACCTGTTGAGCTAGTTTTGTGTACAGTATTAAGATTAGACTAAATGAACTGATATTTTTCCTATGTGGACAGCCGTGCTCAAAGCTTTTCATTGATATTTTTATAAAACTAGCTTTTGCAGTTAAAAAGTTTGCATTGTAGTATGGCCATTGGGTTTTTTCTATTAAACAAAATTGATACATTGAAGATCTAAGCTGTCAAGCCGGTATGGGCAAAAATCATTATCGGCAGGTCAGATTTTTTAAACATCGGTGATCAACCAGAAAACTGCAAGCGGTGCACCCCTAATTATAGCTTCAAAAATTAAAAAAGGTATGATGTTGAAAGTAAAATGACTACTTCTTCAGCTTTCTTGAAATTCAAATTTATTAAACATGACAATGTGTTTAAAGTGGACTGAATATGTCTGTATATCCGAATAATAGCCCCGCAGGCCAGCAGAACTCTGAAGGAATAGCACAGGCAGCTGGAGGAGCAACCCAGAGGCCCACAAAGGACCAGGCTGCCCGTCGAAAAGATGAAGCCAAACAGGCCACCAAGAAGCCCAAGGAGAACGCCCTTTCTCAGTTTGATCTCAACAATTATGCAAGTCAGTACATGCATATATATATATACTGCAGACGGTTAACAGTTAGCAAGTCCTGCTGTAGCTGGGCGGTTTGATCAGATTGTAAATTCTGTGTTGCTGTAGGTGTTGTGATTATTGATGACCATCCAGAAGTAACCACTACAGAGGATCCGCAGTCAAGTGCCAACGATGATGGCTTCACTGAAGTCGTCTCCCGCAAGCAGCAGAAGCGCCTGCAAGATGAAGAAAAACGGAAAAAAGAAGAGCAGACTACTCAGGTTGGGAGACGGATACCTTAGGCATTTTTCCTGTTTGTCAGTTTTGAAAGTTTAATTGAATAATGTCTCAAAATTAACCACACTACTGGAATTAAATGATGATGTTGAAATTTCTTCAACAGAATTGGGGTAAAAAGGGTTCTGGTGAGAAGAGCAGAGGGAGCGGAGGAAAACTCCCACCAAGATTTGCCAAAAAGCAGTCATCACAGCAGCAACAACAGCATCAACAGCAGCAGGCTTCACAGGCTCAGCTTCCTGTAGCCTCAACCCCGAGTGCCCAGCAGCAGTCTGCTGTATCTGCAGCCAAGCACACTCACATGGCTCCCTCCCAGCCTGCCGCTTCTCCTCAAACCCTGGAAGGAACAGTGGCTCCTCTGACCTCCATCCCCCCTGCTGCCGTGGACTTTACCTCAAAAAGCCTGCCCTCTGCGCCTGCGCAGACACACAGCGCTCTAGGTACAGAACTTTGGGAGAACAAGGTAGCAGGCTCCACCGTCCTTCCTGATGTCAAAAAGCGTGAGTAGAAATATTCATGCTTGTTTTTAAACTGTGACTTTATCAGCTACGTCTGTCTAAAGTAGAATTTGTTCATTACAGTCGGTCCCATCAGCCCTCCTCAGCCACCGTCTGTGAGTGCTTGGAACAAACCTCTGACCTCCTTTACCGGCACCGTTCCCTCAGAGGTAGGTTAAACGAGCTTGTAGCTCTTTATGGTAGTTGCATCAATCTCTAGTAAAGCGGGGCAATATATTGAGATTTTCAAATAAATCGAGACTTTGTCACAAGATGTAGAATAAGAGAATATCGTTTATATCGAGTTGGCTTGTTTTGTGTTGTAACTATTTCTTTTTTAGCATTTAGCAAAACTTTGTCCTTGTTCTGGTCATTAAAGTTTTTTGTTTTTTTTTTAGAAATACATCAACTTTAATTTCAGTCAACTATTCTGATCCTTAATAAAAGTGCATTTAGCACTCAAGGCTTTAAATGTGTACCGTCTTTGTTTACTTGACTAAAAAAAATTTATATCGAGACATATTTCGTGATTGAGGAGAACATTATCGAGATACTAAATTTGGTTCATATCGCCCAGCCCTACTCTCTATAGATAAAGCATAAAGTTTCTGTATTTCTTTCTGTATTTTTTGTTTTAGAGTGTTAAAGCTGGAGCTGAGGGGAGTGTAGAGTTGGGCATAGACAGTATTCAGTTTGGAGCGCCGTCCTCTGCAGGCAGCACTGATAGCGACGGCGGTCCGGTGTTACTGGATAGTGGCTCTGAAAACAAGCTACCAGCTCCCAAAGAACAGAGACAGAAACAACCTCGAGCTGGTCCAATCAAAACACAGAAGGTACAATTCAATTATATTGGACTATATGGTTCCAGGCAACAGCATTGATTCAATAACAATACTCCAATGACATTTTATCATTACTCCCCAGCTTCCAGAAATAGAACCAGTGGAGCCCAAGGAGTACAAGCCCGGTCCCATTGGAAAAGAGCGCTCGCTGAAAAACCGCAAGGCCAAAGATGCACGAGGGGCCGAGGCTGAAGGGATGGAGGCCGGAGCACCGGGAGGGAGTGTGAGCCGAGCCACGGACTCCAGCCCTCCCACCACCGACACCACAGTACCCGAACTGGGAGGAGACATAGAGGGCATGATCACAGTCCCCTCAGCAGAGTACAACAGCAGTTCTAAGGTAGACACACCACCATCTCATGATGCCAAACTCACTATACTGACCTTTCTTTGCACATTGTGTATTAATGCACCAGATTAGTATTTAAGTATGTCGTTGCCTTTTCTCTCAGGAGTCTGTCACTGATTACACCACTCCCTCCTCGTCCCTGGCTGACAGTGTTCCTACAGGAGGGAACAAAATGGAAGAGAGTTTAGTGGCTAATGTGAGTACATCTCATGCTGCAAAATATACTTTCATTCTCATGTTACTGGTTGAGCTGGTGTGAATTATTTTAAAACCTGTTCTGTTGGGTGTTTCCAAGGTGGCACTACCACATTCACTGCCCCTTCCACGCAGAGAAACCCTGCAGCAGACCTCCAGCCTCAGCACTGTCTCTCCTGCCACTGTTGATCTAACACTAAAGGTCAGTGGATGCTCTGATCAATCAGTCTTAACTTCTCTACTGCAATATCTCCAGCAACTTTTTTTTTTTCAATTGCATCCTCAGATGGAGTCTGCTCGCAAAGCTTGGGAGAACTCCCCGAGTCTGGAGAAGAATTCTCCGGTCACTTCTTCCTCGTCCCCCATCACCTCCTGTGCTTCCTCGTATTCCTCCTTCTCCTCAGCCTCCATGCCCCAGATCCCTGTGGCGTCTGTAACCCCCAGCACCTCACTGTCGGGTAGGTTCACTTCACAAATACTGTGTTTTTTTTCTCTTTTTAATCATGACTCACCTCATTACCTACTGTAATTTCCCCCCAGCAGGTTCTGGTACTTACACAACATCATCCCTCAGCACCAAGACCACCTCCGCTTCTGACCCCCCTAATATCTGCAAGGTAAAGCCACAGCAGCTGCAAGGTGGAAGCCTGTCTGCTTCCAGCAGCAGCAGTAGCAGCAGCTTCTCTCAGCTCAGCTGTGTGCCTCCCCTCCTGCCTCAGCAGCAGCAAGCCCAACAGGTGTACGTCTCCCAGTCTGCAGCAGGTAAGAGAACATCATCGCAGCTCATGTTGCCCCAGAAATTATGAGGTGGAAATGTTTTAGCTAACAGCATCTAAATCGTTTTGTCTGTAGGTTCTGCAGCTCAGATTCCAGCTTTCTACATGGACACCAGCCACCTCTTCAGTACCCCCCACCCTCGTTTGGCTCCGCCCTCCCTGGCACAGCAGCAAGGTTTCCAGCCTGGCCTCTCACAGGTGAGCTGCAGTTTACAGACACTGCATATTGTTTTATGTTGAATATTTATCTTAAACGCATGAGAGGAATTGAAGATGGGTGCGGGACTGAAGACACAATGTTATGAAAAACAATGAGTCTGCACACCAAAGGATGCTCCTGATGAAGTAGACATATGCTTTAAAATCCTTCCTTTTCACATGTGAATCATTTATATATGGTTTATATAAAGTACAACTACAATCCTTTGGTTTGAAATCATTGTTGGTATAGCTCCACACACCCCTCCTTAACCCCTGTTCTGAGATGCGTTTTTACACTATGAGAGCAAGTCGTTTTTAAATATGAACGAGACAACAAAGCCAAACTAAAAAAGCACTCGGAGAGTGCAGACCTCCAACAAGCTCCATTGACTGCAATGTTAATGAAAATTTCAAAGTAATCTCCGAATCTTCCCCAAAATCTAATCCATTGTTCCTTGCATCATTCCCAAGCGGAGGTAATAATTTTAGAATATTTTATATCCTCAGGGAGGCAGCTAACAGCTAACACACCGAGCTAACAGGAACAGAGGGTGTGCTAATGCTAAAAACAACCACCAAAACGTCATTTTAAAAAAAAACCAAAATAAAGCTTGATTTCATTAAAGCTGAGCTTACCGCTTTGCTGTGTCAATCGTTTCCATAGAGAGAAGGAACTGAGCCCTCAGTCTTTTAGGAAAACCTCTTGATACTGGCAGAGATTGCCGAAGCATTAATCCAAAGAGCTTTGCACAAACAAGGAGGCTTTTCCCTAAGGACCCAGATACATTTCCAAGAAAAAAAAAATTTTAACCAGCGATTTCGCAGAGGCTCCGAAGCCGGGGGGACGATGTAAGGGAACAGTTTGACTTGTCTGCTTGCAACTTCGGCATGACATATGCTGCCTTCGTTTAGTATGGGAAAGATGAGCTTTTCCACCTGTAAAGTGGAAATTACCAGTGCATTGTGTTCAAGTGCTTTTTATGTTGTGAAGAGAAACATGGTGGAGAGTAAGCAAACAATAATTACTTTTTATTACATTTAAATGGAGATACCATATAAGAGAATGTATCCAACAACATTGAGTCGGCTACAAATAGCAGCAGAGATTTTTTAGCATAACGTAATGCTTACCATACGCAATCGTCTCGCTGCTCTCAGCCATGTTGAAATGTCAAAGTTGATCTCATCTCGGCAGCTCTGGTATCATAAGAATTTTCCAGTGGAAATTAAGACATAAGTGGGTGTTCATGTCGTTGGTTTTTGGTGTTTAACATAAGTACGATAGCACATGAAGGCAGCATAAACCCTGACTACAAAGTCGAAGCGAGGGGAAAAAATGCCGGATCATGACACTGTTTACCTGGAAGTCTATAACCATATTTAGCAGACCCGCAGCAAATACACTGATGTAATAGACTAAAAAACTTAATAGTGAATGGAGAAAAGTAAACAGACTGAAAAATAATACGAAGATATGTATAACCAGCACCGGGGTTGGAAAAAATTACATTTTTCTGCACTCCTGAACGCTCAAAAAACACAAACATGTATTTAAGGGCTTAAAAAACTGGATTTTGCATGATATGTCCCCTTTTAAAGTGACCTTTTTTGTTTAGCTCTTTTTTGTGTTTTTGTATGTTCTTGTGGGGGATTTGGCTGCATGTGTGCACTGGCATACATGTATGTTTTTTTATGTGGAGACTTGGAGATTTTTTCTTTGTGTGTGAAATTGATATAACACCTGTGTCACATTACTCATTACCTGATTGCACCAGGTGATCAGATGGTATGGGTGTATATATGTAGGAGTGTCTCCATGTTGACTCTTTGGTCTGAAGAAGGGCCGTAGCTTGAAACAACACTTTCATACACTGATCAGGAGCATCCTTTGGTGTGCGGACTCGTATTGTTTTTCATACAATATTAACCCTAACCTTCCACCCTGCAGCCGACAGCAGTGCAGCAGATTCCCATTCCCATCTATGCCCCACTGCAAGGCCAGCCCCAGCACCAACATACACACCAGGCTCAGCTCGGACTCGGTACCGGTCCGCAGGTCTCACAGCCACAGGACTTGTTCAGTTCATCACTTCAGCCTTACAGGTAACGCTCAGCCTCTCATTCGGTTTCCTACAAAATAACTTAGAAATGTGGTCTTTGCATCTGATGTTGTGTATCCGTGCTCCATCAGGTCTCAGCAGGCGTTTATGCAAAGCAACTTGTCACAGCCGTCCATGATGCTGTCAGGACCATCCCTGCACAGCTATCCTGGCGTGCAAGCCCCTGATCTGGGCAAGCCTCAGTCCAATCTGGCTTATCAGCAACCCTCCTCCACCCAACACATTCCCATTCTGTTTGAGCCCCAGCTCAACCAGCCCTCGGGCATGGGAGGGTCCCAGCTTATAGATACACACATGCTGCAGGTGATGCGGGAAATATGTTACGTTGTTTTTATTGTGGATTCATGCTGTCATATTGCAGATATTCCAAATGACACGTTTTTGTGTGTTTTTATTTGTTCAGGCTCGACAGGGGATGAATCAGCATTCTAACATGTACTCTGGTCAGGTGCAACAGCACGGTCAGAGTAGCTACTACAGCAACACTCAGTCTCCCAGCTCGGCAATGCAGCAGGTAACATGCATGCTAACAGAAAAAGTTGCTTAAATGGAACAGACTGCAAAGTTTTTGCTCATTAAGGGATTTTCCTAATTTCCTACAAGGTGACTGTCCCTCTGCCGGGTTCCCAGTTGTCCCTGACAAACTTTGGCTCAGGTGGAGGCCAACCACTCCTGGCGCTGCCTCCCACTCCTCCCCAAGCTCAGCCCAATATCAACCGGCAGCCTCCAGTTTCTCAGCCGTACCGAGGCATCATGGGCCCCAATCACAACATGATGCAACCTCCAACTAGCAAGGTACCGTTCTGTTTGCGTGTGTGTGTGGCTTTAACTCAGGTTTTCTATTTCACTGCGGTGTATCAGCTGTTTAATGGCCTTTTGCAGATGGACATGGATCTAAAACTGTTTGGCAGTGGGATGGATATGAAGCCTGGAACTCCTCCCGTTAGTGCCAGAAGTACAACACCCACCTCCAGCCCTTACAGGTAAAGTGTCAAAAATAATTAATTCACCACCATTACCACCATAACACAACGTGGTTAAGCCTTTGACAGGTCGGGAGGAGTCATATTGGGGAAAATAAAATGGATGGCTGATAACAAAATCAGAATAAGAATGTAAAGATAAGCTTTTACAATAGTTTTACGCTTCAAACTACAAAGGACTCTTCATTCACTGTTGTTACTATTTCATGGAATAACTTGAGTTGTAAGCATTTTTTTGTTAATGCTATCTGAGTGATGAGTTTTGGTCATAAAAGCACCACAAATTTGTGATCTGTCTTTGAATAAAATTACTACATTTCTCACCAATAAGCAAAATCAGTAAATCAGCAGACAACTTAGTTTAGACTCTTTCTGTAGTTGCTATTCATGGCTTTTTTTTTAAGTAATCACCATCCAACACATTTATCAACCACAGTACAGAGCCAGTTTGTGTGTCTGTTTTACACAAAAGTCTTGACCTGTAAAAATCTTCATTATTGTATCTATATCAAGATATGAACATTCAAGATCTTAACATCGAAAAAGCAATGATAGAAACAATGGCAATGAGTTCCTATAAATAAATCTCAACTTCCATATTATTTGGTACTATGATTGTTTTTTTCTGAAGCTTGGTTTCCATATCATTCAGCCCAAGTCCAGGGTGTAATATCTGATCAAGCTTTTTCTCACATTCCACTCTACAAAATAAGTACAAGTATCTTTGATTTGTGCTGATATCGTTTCGATATCAGACAATACTGAAGGCTGCAGTATCTGTACTGTATCAGAAGTGAAAAAGTGGTATCGGGGCACCCATAGACACAACTTGCTCATAATTCACATAACCCAAAGTTTTTATTATTTTTAAGAGTAAATTTTCAACTGGGATCTTTTGGAGCTGGAAGAAACTGTTTGCCAAATAATGTGGTTCTTTTTTTTCCTTCAAGTATTCCATATGTGGGTTTGGATGCAGTGACAGTTTTGTTCTGTGTTTATTGATCCACCATGTGCTGCATGTCTCCCTGTTTTTTCTGTGCAGAGCCAGCTCCACCTCTCCCAGCAGCCAGTCCAGCAAGATGAACAGCATGCTCTACCAGAAACAGTTTCAGCCTAGTTCTGCTGGCATGAGAATGGCGCAGCATTTCCCCGGGCAGTTCAACCCACAGGTAACTCATAACAAAATGATCCTGTAATATGATGCATAGCAACGAGATATTGATATGTATATCACGGTCTGAGTGATTTTTCTTTCCTTTGTTTCTCTCGATGCAGATTCTGTCTCAGCCCAGTATCATCTCTCCTCTGGTTCGCCCTCCTCATGCTAATTCCTTTGCTGGAGGTGTTCATCGTTCTTCCATGGGCCCTCCGATGTCGCCCAATGTGAGTGGTGGTCTCATGCCTCACCCCCGACCCCAGCACCCACAGCACAGTCAGCACCCACCCAGAGGGCCATCTGGCCCCTCACTTGGACCCAGAGGCACGCAGGCAGCATTGAAGGCTGAACAGGACCTAAAGGTGAGTTCTCGCTCCTGTGTTTGCTCTGTGGGAAAACATGAGTGTGGAGGAATCAGACACATTGCAGGCTTTAGAAGGTAGAATTCCACATTTTTCATTTATTCCATGATTCAGCAAATTTCCTGCTTCCTTCTGTGAAGAACAACCTTATCCTTGAGCCCCCACCCTTCTCTGTGCAATAGCAGACTTCTGTACAAATTGATAAATTAAAAAAACATTGACTGAACATGATTGTGTAATTGTGAAATTATCCACACAAGATCACATAGAAAAAAGATTTGTACAATCCTCAATTTCATGTTCACACCTAATCACAGCTTGTCAGTTATTCATTTTAGGCCATGACACACCCATGCACTCTGAGCTTCACTGACCCTCTCATTGAAAACTTATGAAAGTGAGAAAGAGAAAAAAAAAGCTTCAAGAAAGAAAAATGTTATTGAATCGAAAAACGAATGATTCACTTTGCCAGTAACTAATTTCCAAGACAAAAGGCACCACAAAGTTTAGAAAGAGCTAGTTCTTCCTACTTTGCTCATTTTCTGCATGTTTCATCAATCTGATGGTCCCGTTCTCGTTCATTCTCCCATGACTCGGCATGTTTTTTCTTGTCCCATCCCTTCTATCTCAAGGCTAAGCAGCGGGCTGAGGTGCTTCAGTCGACTCATAAGTTCTTCTCAGAGCAGCAGCAGCAACAATTGAAGGCCCCGCAAGTCAGTAAAACTTCACGACTGGATCAAGGGGGAAAAGCTCCACTCGACACGTCGGCCTCCAACCATCAAGCGGGAGGCGAGCGGCCAGACACTGACAAGTCTTCTGTACCCACAGCCAAGCCCATCCGGACCGGCCCCATTAAACCACAGGCCATCAAACCAGAAGAAAGCAAGTAAAGGGCCTGCAACCCTCTATAGATAACACAATGAATGAAAATATGGAAGAGAGAAACTACCCCCATTCACTCAGCCACAGCCTCATCATCCCTGGAGGACAGTGTGAGGGAGGATAAATAGAGTAGAGGTCCACATGGTAGGGGTTTACAGACAGTAGGCGCTGTTGTAAACAAGCATAATCCTCTTCCTCTTCTCTCCTCCTATGTCTTGTCCCACTGCAGGTGGGGGGATTCAAGTTGGATTCTTCCATCATATTTAAAAGCCGATTAAAATTGCTGCAGTTTGTTCCATTAAAAAAAAATCTACTGACGGTAGATTCTAGGAGGGTTGGAGAAAAATTGAGATTTGCTGCTGCATTTGCCATTTTTATTGCTCATTTCAGTTACTTTTTAATTCGTCTGCCAGAATAGCGTCACGACTATTATAGGAGGAACCTGTTTTTGTTAACAAAAGAATGAATCTTTTTTTTTTTCTTTTTTTTGTGCAAATGCACTCACTCAACGGTTTGATCCACGTACTGCACGGAGTCATGAAATCAGAAATTCTGTCATTTTTTTGTTTTCGTTTTACAAGAAAGGAAATGTGAAAAAGAATCTGATTAACTTTGATGATTGATTTATTGATTCATCTGCCTGTGAGCCTTTGCTCCTGCCTTCTGCTCTCATCTCTTTGCCTGAGAAGATGTGTTGGGGTGTGTGTGTTGGTGTGTGTGTCAGGTGTGTGCTTATGATATCAAAAGCAGGGGGGGGGGGGGCAAAAAGCTTTTAGCTCGACTCTCCGGTAAAATTAGCCAAAGGTTAAAGCAGCCAGAGGTGACGTCACAACCTTTAGGATTGCTGCAGCAGCAGCTTCGAGTGGACTTGCAGGATTGCATGCATGATGTAGGATCACTACTTCCAGCTATTCTTATATCGGAACAAGTGTCACACACCCTCTCACTGCTTTTACAGCCATCCTTGTGGACACACAGACACAAATATACACACTTCACTGTAAAAAGCACCCAGACCTGCTGCTATATTGACTGATTTCAGTGCCCTTAGCTAGTGTATACCAGAATAGGGCTGTTAGAGGAAGAGGTGAGAGTTGATTGAAAATGGTAGAAAACTTTTTGGAGTGTCAACATTGACCGTCACTGCGATGAGGAACAGGACGGAAAACAAAGGAAAAAAATAAAATGAGAAGCCTCACGTTCTGGAGCATTTAGGCAGAAAGACATTTGCTGTTTTGTCTTTAACTGATCAGAGCAATCAGTTCTGTTTTCGTCTGCCTCACCTCCGCTGGCTATCCTGCCCACTGTGCTCTCATCTCGGGGTTGTGATGACAAAGGTCCTTCAGAAATGTACAGAAGTATGCACCCTGAAGTTGTGAGAGAATCTGCTCACATCTGCCCCAGCTGGAGGAGAAGTCTTTCATACAAGGATGGAAGGAAGAGTCGGGAGGGGCGTGTCCTTTTTTTTTTTTTTCTTTGTTGTACAGGGGTTTCATCGCTGTATTAAAATATGTACGTTCTTATTTACATTCTCTTGGTTTGGTTACAGAAACTAATAAAAATAATATACTGTTGAGATGCTTTTCAGAAATGTTTGGTTTTTACTTTTTCATGATAATCATCCCATCAGACGTGTGGGTATGGGTTACGTCTGGCCACTAGGTGTCACTAGAACACTACTTCAAGTTTATGCACGTTTGTACACTTGCACGGAAAAATTATTCTCTTCCAGTACCTGAATTATGGGTTTCAACATAAACCAGGGATGTCCAGCTCTGCCCCGTCAACACAATTTGGCAGGTTTTTGTTGCGTTCCTGCTCCAACACAAAGACTCATTAGTGAGTCTTTGTGCAAAGGTTCATGGGCTGTTGGATCCATTTTGATATGAGTCAGGTGTCTTAAAGAAGAGATCCTTGAAAGCCTGCAGGAAAGCGTCTCGAGGACTGACTTTGGACGCCTCTGAAAGAAACTACATAAAAGACAGCTGAAGTTAAAATACAGGATTGGTAGAATAGCATAGAGAGTAGTCGACTCCCCAACAGCAAGCCTCACATAGCACGCAGTTTGTTCATAGGTGCAGTCTAGTCAGGTGATTGGAGACTCCTGTTGCTGCAAGGCTTACATTGGTGTGAAGGGCGTAACATCTCAAACTCTTAAATGCTACCTTTTAACATCGCATCCATTGGAAATTGCTTAGAGTCAAATGCTTCCTTGTGGTCATATGGAGGCCAAATCTTTCCCAGTGGCAAACTGCTGTCCAGCATCATGGCAGCAGAATGATGGCCCGGTTGCTCTGTCGTACCAGACACAATTGTTTTGCCAAGATGAGCTTAATGGATATAAGGCTCATCCTGATACATTTGTGTACTTGATTTCCAATTTTTTTTCTGTTGAATATACATGTTTATTCTGGATCTGTCGGGGAGGAAATTCAAGAGTGAACAGAAGTGGGAAAGGTGACATTTAAAAGTCGGTAAAACAACCACTAAGATTGTCCAGTCAAACGAATTAAGCCGGGCGACCAGCTGTTACACCTGTAAAATGGAAAACATGCCTCAGTAATAAAACAGGAAATCCCAGGAGCAGCTACAGGAAGACAAGTGGTGAAAATCATAAACCCGTACTCCTAAATGGGAGGCAAGAACCATAAATTATTTATCCGTTCATTAACAGCGGCCCCAGTAGCCTGTTACCACCTCACCTTCTGCACACTGCTGATGGCATCCTATCTCCACCATTTGTCATAAGTCAGCTATTTTGATTGTGTTGGTCTCTCTGGAACCAGCAGCACGCTGCTTCTAGATCATTGGTTCCCAAACTGTGGGTCAGGACCCTCATGTGGGTGGCAAGATCATTTCAAGGGGTTGTCAGATAATCGTGATAAAAATATAAAATTGGGCTGTCCCGATACCACTTTTTCACTTCCGATACCGATACAGAGGGTTGAGTATCGCCCGATACCCGATACCGATACTTACATTTTGTTATGAGCAAAATATTGTGTCAAACCTCACC